>BOPN01003899.1:0-7500 GCA_017312705.2 Penaeus japonicus | reverse complement strand
AACTTCCACGTGCCATTGGTGCAAATAAAGTTATTCACTTATCATAATTTTCCGTGAAAAACACTCGAAATAAAAAAATAAAAAATAAAAAAAGGGTTCGTTTTTTACGTTCGCGGACTTTTTCGCGAAGGAAGGAAAACATGGTGAGAGAACGGAGTGATTCCTGCCAGGTGGCGTATTCCTTTGTTAAGAATGAATGAATAAATGAATGAATGATGATGGTGATGATGATGATAATGATTGTAATGATGATGGTGATGACGATAACTATAATAATAATAGTAATGACTTTGATGATGATAGCAATAATAATGATAATGATAATGATGGCAGTAATGATGATAACGACAGTAATGATAATGGTGATAGTAATATGTATTAATAATGATAATGAAGACAGTAATGGTAATAACAATAATGACATTAAAAATAATAGTGATGATGATGGTGATAGCAAGAAAACAAGGATAGTTTTAGTGATAACAACAATAGCAATAGTAATATTGACAAAATGATAGAAAATAATAATAATGATGCTGTTCATGATAATCATAAAAATTATTTTGAGAAAACTATAATGAAAAAGAAATAATGATGATGATGAAGACAATAATAATAATAATACGGATGATAATGATAGTACTAATACTATTGATATTAAAGACATAACGATAATACAAATGATAACGATATAGATGATAACAAAAAATAAAATAGTAGTGATGGAATAGACAAAGATCAGAATAACAATTATCAATATGAGGGGGAGGAGAACACTACTACAACTATTACTAGTGATAATAATGATAATAACAATGATAATACGAATTAATTTAACAAGAATGATAATGATAATATCGATGAAATTAGTAATAATCATGAATAAAATGACACTGATAATGATGATGATGATAACGATGTCAAAAAAACAATAACCGCTATATTTATACTGATAATAACCACGATAATAATAATAATAATCGAATAAACGAATAAATGAAAAAAACTGATTAAATATTCACTCGAAAGACTACACTGCTACCCAAGGATCTTCTCAAAAACGCCTCACAAAAGATATCTCCGACCGGGCTACCTAAATTACTTTGTTCCGATAAGATATCCTAGTACAAATGACCCTAATGAAAAGTCTATCAAACGTCAAGTATAATCTTTTGATCCCATATGATGAAGATCCGTAGCAGATCAAGGCATGGTTTGATTTTTGAGTGAGTGGATTCATTTGCAGGGATTACTCTTGTAAAGGGTTGGAATTGGAAAAAATGATGTGGTTATCATGGCGTATAAGACTTTGAAAACGGAGATTTGAAAGTAGTGGTTGTATCATCAAACACAAATTCGCACATGGGTTACATAGGCATGTTTGTATGTATTCATGTACACACACACACACACACACATACACACACACATACACACACACACACACACACACACACACACACACACACACACACACACACACACACACACACACACATATATATATATATATATATATATATATATATATATATATATATATATATATATATATATATATATATGAAGACGGCATCAGTGTAGATCTTATTCAAGACGCAGGAGAGATTGCGGCAGTAAAGCTGGCCAGTCTTTATAACAGATGTCTAGACGTCGGTAAAATTCCGAAGGCCTGGAAAAACGCAATAATAATTCTAATACACAAAAAGGGAGACACAAAAGACTTAAAGAATTACCGACCTATAAGCCTCCTCTCAGTAATCTATAAACTGTTCACAAAAATCATCACAGCCCGTACCACCGATACATTAGATTCAAAACAACCCAGGGAACAGGCAGGGTTCCGCAGTGGATTCTCAACTACAGACCATATCCACACACTAGCTCAAATAAGGGAGAAAACAAACGAATATAGGAAGCCCCTGTGTATGGCATTCGTAGATTATGAAAAGGCATTCGACTCGGTATTAGAGGATATATATAGAGATGGTACAGCGACCGTCAAAATCCACGCAGAAACCAATAAAATACCAATAAAAAAGGGTGTTAGGCAGGGCGACACCATCTCACCGAAGCTGTTTACAGCCTGCTTAGAGGAAGTATTCAAGAAGTTAGATTGGAAAGAGAGAGGGATTAAAATAGGGAATGAGCACTTAAGCAATCTAAGATTTGCAGATGACATTGTTCTTTTCGGTGAGTCAGCAGATGAACTACAACAATTAATAAGCGATTTAAATAAGGAAAGTCTGAAGATTGGCCTTAAAATGAACATGAAAAAGACTAAAGTCATGTTCAACAGTCGAACCCCAGTTAAGCAAATACAAATACAGGGCGAGGTACTAGAAGCAGTGAACGAGTATGTATACCTAGGGCAACTCATTCAGTCGAGTACATCCTGCGAAGCCGAGATAAAACGGCGAATCAGGCTAGGTTGGAGTGCCTTCGGTAAACATAGTAATATATTACGAAGTAGTCTGTCACTATGTCTAAAGAAAGGTACGACCAATGCGTCCTCCCCGTCATGACATATGGATCAGAGACATGGACTACGACCAAGGCACTCGAGGAGGAAACGGGATTAGCACTAGTTCACAATAGTAGATGTAGGAGTGCGAGTGGTAGATGTTGGTGATTAAGGTCAAGGACCTCGAGTGACTTCGCTATCGTCAGTATATCTCAGGACGGCTCGCTAGGCGGGGCGATGAGCCGTCTACAGGAAAGTAGGCGTAGCTATTCCAAGTGTCAGCTTGGGTCGCGATTTCCTGATTGGCTGACTTCGGTTCATCATAATTCATAGGTCCGCCCTCGGGTCAGCCTTTGAGGGTGATATTCCTATGAGGGAGAGATGACCAGAATATCCAGAAGGGCTAAAGTTGCAGGTGCTGTCTTTAACGAATCTTTGCCCGATCCTGGGGGATATACGAAATCCGATAATTGTGAAGGTCACATCTGTGTATTGTAATTTGATCATGTATCTCAGGTCAGACATATGCTCTGTCGACCGTTAAATATAAATACTTTCATATATATATATATATAGATAGATAGATAGATAGATACACATACGTGTGCGAGTTTGTGTTTGATGGTACAAACACTACATTACAACAGTAATGATAATGATGATAATGAAAATAATCATAAGAACTATAATGATTATAACAACAACAACGTGAATAACATCCACGAATTTTCCATTTGTGTAGATTATGCTTGCTAGTTCAGTCTTCTTCACCGTAACTCTCTTTTTTTTTCGTTTTGTAGAGTACGAAAAAATGATAATGTTGGTACATTTCCCTACCAACATTTTTTTTTCACTTCACAAAAAAGAAAGAAAGAAAACTTCCATAGCAATCTAAGAACTTGAATCATTTATGTTATACTGAAGTAGAAGCTTTTAGTATTATTTGTTACTTAGGATGATAGGAGTACAGATTTAAAAAGTCAGACATAATAAAAACAATTAATTAGGTATATGGAATGACATACTTATAAATGATAATAAAAGTAATGTAATAATCTTATTGATAGTATTAGTAATGGCATTAACAACCAAAGTACATAAAGATCAACAAAAATCATATCAGTTATCAAAGTAATAGAAAATAGAGTAAAGATGATAATGATGAAAATGCTTTTTAATAATATAATAATGATAGTAATGACGATTCAATAATTGTAATATGGCTATTCTTTTCTGACATTAGAATATTACAAGTGCTAATGACTATAATGCCTTAGATAACAATAAGGCTAATAATGATAATTGGTGAAAATTCTGGTGATTCATATCAGTAACAAAAACAATAGCAGAAATCAGTAATAATATCAATGATGATGGATGATGATGATGAGGAGGAGGAGGAGGAGGATGATGATGGTGGTGATAAAGATAATGATAGTTATAGCAAAAGTAATAATAACAATGATAATGATAATAATAACTGCAATAATACTAACAATAATTCTAATTACTATAATGTCAACATGCCACGTTTAATACAATTTCAGTACCCATGCATTAAACCCACATCTGTTGTTTATTCCATTCGTGAGTTCCCCATATTCTGTATTTATTGGACCCAAGGGAACGGTTTGTCATTCCCGTGAAAGCAATCGATGAAAGATAAGATTTGGTGAGAGCGAGAAATCGGTTTTCTATATTTCTTGCGTGAGCTGCAGGTCACGTGACAATTTCTTTTTCTAAGGTCGTTACCATGATAAATGGCGAGGATTATTGCACTATGAATGCGATAGGAGAGGAAATTTCACACTTTGTTTTTCTCTCACTTTTTTTCACCCCTGAAGGTACAAACATGGTCGGTATATCAAATTATTAATCTGAGGTACGTTGATCCCAGAAAGAGAGAAAAAAAAAATATGTTGATCATGGAAATTCTTTGCTGTGATAATATAAGAGGGATTTTCTTGTGGAAATAGAAACCTTTTCGGCTTGTTATATAAAAGAAAGTATCAAAGTACAATACGAGAATAACGAAGATGACAGATAGGAAGATATTGTAGAAATATGAGGCAAGAAGTCAGGGTGTTTTATTGTGTCTAAGGGAGAGAGAGAGGGGAGGAATTTGATAGAGAGACAGATGAATAGACAAATTAGCATGTGCGTATATAGACAGCTTGATTGATATATAGACAGATTTACATAGAGATAGATATACAGAGTCAGAAAGCACAGTTCTTAAGCGCCTCGAAGACCAAAAGGTTATGCACAAAGGCCTCTCTAATCGTTAGCCCATTCATATCCTCAGCGCTGCAGAAACTGGTCGCCAGCATATATATATATATATATATATATACATATATATATACATATATATACATATATATATATATATATATATACATATATATATACATATACATATATATACATACATATATATATATATATATATATATATATATATCATCATATTTACTCTTTATTTTGGAATTTGAGGACCTTATGTACACACAGACACAGACCACGATAAACTCGATTTCTTTTTACTGGCCACTCATGATCTACAAAAATGTTTTACAACTCATATTTGTTGTAATGAAATTGCTTTGCACATTTTTGTTTCATGAATCTTGATGTTACATGATACATGGTTTACATGATATAGAACAGTCTAAGATATGTAGGAATCTATACGTTTTACCCAGTTATTGTCTAAATAACATTTTCTTAATGAATGATATTACCATTCGAGAATCCTAAAGCTTTGATTTGACATGCGCTTCAATAGCTGATACATTCATGACTATTTTCTTGTTTGCAAAAAAAAAAAAAAAAAAAAAACAAAATATCCGAGAATGGAACATACGAAACACCCTCAGTAATTTGATATCTACTTGAAATTGTTCCTGCCTACCTTTCAAAGTGAACAGTGCTTAGCCTCAGAAAATAGGAATCGGATCTTTTCCCCTTTTTTTGTGAAGAGCACTTGCCTTGCGGAATGTTCGATTTTGCCTTTTAACAGTGTGTGTGTGCGTGTGTGTGATAAACAGATTTACGTTGTGATACAGGTACCTACTATATAGTTAACATTTAACACTAAAAACTGAGTCTGTGGTTTATCACATCCGGCCGTGATGAAATAAGCCATACAGATACGTGACGATATGTGCTTTGGATATGAAAACAGCGGTAGGTTATTAGTAACATCTAATCACAAAGCCATACAGTTGCGATGGCCGATATATTTAAATATTCTGTATAGAATATAAAAGTACATATTCCATTCCAAAGGGTAAAGGTTACGTCAATCACCCACTATGTTATTATCTTAAACTATTATTGAGATTCTTTTGAAGTTTGTATTGCATTCAAGATGTAGCGTATTATTTACACACTCAGCATGGCAACGTTAACAGCATGAAGACAAAAATGTTCAACTACATGGCAACAAAGAGCCTTCTAAACAACGATTCCATTTCCTGCAATAATATATGTTAATATTCTCTAACATTCCCAAGTGAATATGGAGATGAATATGGCTACCCTTTGATGTCACTTCGAAGAGCAGATATTTCCTGCAATATGATACCTAGACAAAAGCAGCATTTAGAATTTTCCATTTTTTTCTGTATGTGTGTGTTTATATATATATATATATATATATATATATATATATATATATATATATATATATATATATATATATGCATTTATATATATATATATATATATATATATATATATATATATATATATATATATATATGTATATATATATATATATATATATATATATATATATATATATATATATATATAAATATATATATATATATATATATATATATATATATATATATATATATATATATATATATATATATATATATATATATATACATACTGTATGTATATATATATATATATATATATATATATATATATATATATATATATATATATATATAAATATATATATATACATATGTATGTATATATATATATATATATATATATATATATATATATATATATATATATATATATATATATATATATATATATATATATACATATATATATATATATATATATATATATATATATATATATATATATGTGTGTGTGTGTGTGTGTGTGTGTGTGTGTGTGTGTGTGTGTGTGTATATGTACATATATATATATATATATATATATATATATATATATATATATATATATATATATATATATATATATATGTATGTATGTATGTATGTATGTATGTATATATATGTATATGTATATGTATATATATATATATATATATATATATATATATATATATATATATATATATATACATATATATATGTATGTATGTATGTATATATATATGCATCGGATGCAGAAACATGGATAAAAAGGAATAGACACACACACACTCACAAATCGATATTACGGTAACTGATTACCCTGTTCATTTTCTCATCGAAGTAGAATTACAAACAGTCTACAGTATATAACTATCAGTGTGTTATCATTTAACCTGGACAAGAGAATAACTTTCTGATACACGTAAACTTCTTAAATACCTGTAGGCCATAGCTATTTACATTCTCAAAAAAATGAATACAAGATTTTATAGAATCCAGTGAATGAAAATAAACCATAAGGATATAATCTCTAAAGTATGATAGCCAAATAGAAAAAAAATACATATAATAAAACGTCTCACAGCTGACGGGCTCACAAACACAAGATAAGAGCATTGACTGTCACTCTATAGAATAAAGAGTGCCGGATTTACACTGCAGTCGCTGGTGCAGTTGCATCGATTAAGGGGTTTGGGAGATATATGTGTATGTAAGGGTATTAGAGTATGTCTGAGTGTAGTGTCTGATCTTTGTTCGTCGGCAAAGAAGGTAATCCGGTATGATTCAAGCACTGAGAGTGTAAAATGTATGCTTGCAAATATATGTGTGTGTGTGTGTATACATATATATAAATATATACATATACATACATACATACACACACACACACACACATATATA
>BOPN01003898.1:130000-132500 GCA_017312705.2 Penaeus japonicus | reverse complement strand
AGTATATAATTTCATTTTAGATTGATATGTGGGGTGATATGTCTAATATGACAGTAAAATGAACAACATAAAAAAATGAATGTAGTTTTACCGAGTTGTTCTATTACTTTGTTTCTCTCCGTTGTGCTTTGTCTTATTTTTGCAGCCCAGAACGCTATTAACAAAAGTTCAAATTTGTAATGTTCAAATGGATGGTAAAATTTCATTCGGTTACATGGGGTGAGCGGGTGATAGATTGAGCTAAAGCAAGTTGCTCTGCCATGGTCGGCGGTGACACACGTACGCGCACATATACATTATTATTATCATTATCACTGTTATCATCATCATCACCATCCTCATTATCATCTTCACCATCATTATCACCATCATCATCATCATCACCAACACCCCCACCACCACCATCATCATCACCACCACCATCATCATTATCATCATCACCATCATCATCATAATCATCATCACTAATTATATCATCATCATCATCACCACCACTTCCACCACCATCATCATTAGCAACATCATCATCATCACCATCATCATCATAATCATCATCACTACCACCCCCACCATCATCATCACTAATTATATCATCATTACTACAATCATTTGATTTATGAAGCAATACAAACACTACCTATAATGTAAAAGAAAATAGTGACATTAGGAATCTAGTAGATATTTTTCCTCATCCTTAAGGAACCTCAATAATTTTACTTAAACGCTCCTTTCTACAGAGCTACTTATAAACTATGATTAAAGTTAGAACTACATTTTCAAGTATTCCTAATAGTAAGTAATAGCAGATTGATAAATAAATAAATTAGTTAATTGATTAATTAATAGTAAATATTCCTAATATTTATCCAATAATTATGAATGTAAACTTATGGATAGAACTGAAATGAATATACTTTATTTATTTAATTAATTAGCAGCAGCAGCATGGTGATATTGAAATCTAAAAAAAAAAAAAAAAGAAATCGAGAAATCTGAATTCTGATTAAAAAAAAAAAAAAAACTCGTTCTACCATATAGTCAGTAACGGCAAAAACGGAAAGATCAACTGACTGAGTTCAGGGTCTCTTGAGATCGCGTGTGGAACTGGTTCCCAATTCATGCGGCCTTAGGGACCTGCAATGGTAGGTTGCATAACGACAAGAGGTACTTGATACCACGACGTACCAAGAGGAGGTTCAGGCAGTCCATTTATACCAGACGGCGATTGCACTTGATACCTCAAAGCACTGGTTGGTCAGTTACGAAGAACCACAAGTCAAAACACCGGTTCTGGACGGCCATTGAACCCAAAAACAGGTCAGCGCCAGCCAATGAGAGCACAGGTCACATATTCACACTGACCTGTTACACCAATTAGAAGATATATCAAATGAATACCCAATACACAAATAAATCCTTTCGGCTTTTTAATTGCGAACCGATCCAGTGAACCAGAAACCCCATCCTGAACATCCTCACCCAGTCCTTTGGGAAAAAAGTGGAACGTTTATGCTAGGAATTGTTATTGTTCTGCTGGTTGGTATGAAATTTCAGAAACAAAAATGTCTTTGGTGCATCATTTGAGGTATTCATTGGACTATAGGGTTCCGAGTATTGCTAATGCAAAAGGGTCGTGCAATATTCAGCTACATATACCGAGTAATGTATGTGTATGTATGTATGTATATATATATGTATATGTATATATATATGTATATGTATATGTATATACATATATGTATATATATATATATTTGTATATATACATACACACACATATATCTATATATCTATATATATATATATATATATATATATATATATATATATATATATATATATATATATGTATATATATATATTTATATATATATATGTATATATATGTATATATATGTATATATATATATATATATATATATATATATATATATATATATATTTATATGTATATATACATATATATATATATATATATATATGTATATATATATATATATATATATATATATATATATATATAATGTGTGTGTGTGTGTGTGTGTGTGTGTGTGTGTGTGTGTGTGTGTGTGTGTGTGTGTGTATGTGTGTGTGTGTGTGTGTGTGTGTGTGTGTGTGTGCATATATATATATATACACATATATATACACACACACACACACACACAAACACACACACACACACACACACACACACACACACACACACACACACACACACGCCGACGAGCCAACTAAAACCCACACTCATGTACATACCCACCGCGCGATCGCATAAACACAGTCACACACACACACAAACCCACATTCATTCTCTTACAAACTGTATCAATACTAAAGGATAATTTGTTTCTTCTGTCATTTCCAGATTAATTCTAGGAAGTTAAGTCAGACCTGAAATGAGATTACTGGATATCAATATCGGAGGTCTCATCAATTCCAAAGTTATTGGGCCCATTGTGATCAAGCTAAGTTATATGACGTTTATGCCTGGTTCTTT
>BOPN01003898.1:115000-117500 GCA_017312705.2 Penaeus japonicus | reverse complement strand
TGTGTGTGTGTGTTTGTATGGGTGTGTGTTTGCATGTGTGTGTGTGTGTACACATATAAACATATATATAAATATATACATATACATATATATATATATATATATATATATATATATATATATATATATATATATATAAACACACACATATATATATACATATATATATATATATATATATATATATATATATATATATATACATATGAATATTCATTTATATTTTCATTCAAGCATTCAAGAAAAAAAAAAGTACAACCGGAAAAATATTGTTAAGAGATTGAAGACAAAAATCCTGCAATATCAAACAGCTTAGAGGGACAGGAGAAAAAACAAAAAAAACAAACAAAAATGCAACAGACAGAGTAGAAATAGAAATAAAAATCATGATTAAATATTACTTTCGAAATTCAATTGCAAAATGAACTCAAGCTCCAAAAAGAAAAGAAAAGAAAAGAAAAAAAAAAAAAAACAGAAATGAAGAAAATTGAAAAGAGAAACCCTACGTTGCAAGAGGGATCGAGAAACGTTATTGCAATTGCTTGGAGGACAGAGGGTGAATACGTACGCTAGAGTATAAATAAAGGAGTGGAAGGGAGTATAGTAAAATGGATGGGAATAAATGGAAGCTGATAAATGATAATGTTAGTACTGATAATGATGATAAAAATAGTAATGATAATGATAGTAATGATAATGATAATGATATTAATGATAATGATAAAAAAATAATAATGATAGTAATAGTACTGATTATGATAATGATAATGATAGTAATAGTACTGATTATGATAATGATAATGATGGTAATAGGAGTGATTATAATAGTGATAATGAGGATAATAGGAGTGATAATAACAATAGTAATAATGATAATAACAAGAACGAGGGTATGAATACGTGAGCACAATAAAAAGACAGCAAATAACAACAAAAGATACCGGGTAACAACGGTAAGCAATGTTAGGATTTACTGAGGAAAATATAGGATAACCTGAAACAGAATATGTAAGGAAATATTGCATGTTGCTTGTGGCCTGCATCCTTATAGACCCAGAAGGTTCTAAAGGCATTTAGGATAAATTTTAAAGACAAAATGAATATGAAATAGGATAAAAGTTAACAGTTTATAAGGTTTTGTAGATTGTAATACAGTATCTTTGAAGAAATAGGGTTATATGGCAAAGAAAATTACAAAAACTGTATCCAAAATGTCGTAGAATAAAGAAAGAAAAAAGAGAGAGAGAAAAAAAAAAGTAAAGAAAAAAAAAACGATCTACAAACAGGCAGACATTTTATAATATTTACTCAATAATTAACGTGTTGTATTGGAGGTGTTATTCAAAATTCAATTGTGGATCTAGTGTGACACCCTATAATTTTTTTTCAACACATTATGGTCACTGATCCAAAATTAATTATGATAGGAGTTAGTGTCATATACCTGACACTAAGTAATAATTTTCAAGCTTTAGTCCTATTCTGAGATATGAACATGTTTTATAAAGGCATTTTTTCCCACTTTTCAAGCTATATGGACACGTTTAATGCCTGAAATCTACCTCCTTGCTCTCGATCAGGTTCGACGTCACAAGCCTAGTGTTCTCAAGTACAGACATAGAGAAATACATAGAGAAAAACTTTAAAAAATCCCGTTTTCTAATCTCACCAGCCATGACTAATCTAAAGTAGAACTAACGTTTTGCCATACAATAGATACTGATAATCATACTATCTGAAAGTCAGGTTCGTTTCGCCACCTTTGAGTTGCAAGTCTGTTGAAAGCCTGTTGATGTCAGAATGCAGAAGAGATAATAGATATTTTGTGGAAGACTTAGGCTTCGATTGATAAAACACGTAATTCAAGCGAGAAAAATAAAATAAGCACCTACTTGCAGCTAGAAAATATTGATGATGGTGAAAATAGAGGTAATAACAGAGTTTATGTTTGTGGTTATGAGGATAGTTGTGATAATGTTAATAGGTGTATGAATTAATTTTACTACTACTACTATAATTAATATGATCATTATCATAATTATTGGTCTTCTTATTATTTCAATTGCAAGTGTTGGTATTGTTATTATTGTTGTTACCCTTATCATTATTTGTATTATTTAATGTTTCATTATCAGTATCATTGTCACTGTTATTGTTATTATCATTATCATCATCATTAATACTATTACTATCACAGAAATAGTAGCAATGAAGATTTTTGTAAAAGTCTAAAAAAATCTAAAAATTTAAATGATCATGAAAACTCATTCTTTGGAAATATGAAGATTTCCAGTAGAGAGGAAAAAGAGAGAGAGAAAAAAAACTTTTTTATCATATTTATCATCATTAAAACTATTATAAAAATAAGCATCAAGGAAGAAATAAATACTGATACAGGGAAGAATCGTCTAAAAAAAAGAAAATCAGCTTTTTCTTTTTCTTTGTTAAATAAATTTGCCATCGTTATCATCATTAATATCATCTTACTATCATAAAAGTG
>BOPN01003898.1:107500-110000 GCA_017312705.2 Penaeus japonicus | reverse complement strand
GCAAGATTAGGCTTTGTGTAAGAGCCTGAGAGAGAGACTTCTGAGACTGTACTGATTTTCTTTTAATTTCTCGCAAAATTTACCTGGATTTCCGTTGGTGATTATTCACATCCGTTGTCAAATATACAATGTATATGTATGTATATATATATATCTATATCTATATCTATATATATATGCATATATATATATATATATATATATATATATATATATATATTTATATATATATATATATATATATATATGTATACATACATACACACACACACACACACACACACACACACACACACACACACACACACACACACACACATATATATATATATATATATATATATATATATATATATATATATATATATATGTATATATATATATATATATATATATATATATAATACATATATATATATATATATATATATATATATATATATATATATATATATATATATATATATATATATATATATATATATATATATATATATATACCACAATAAGTCATTTGTCTTCTTGAGGGACATTGAGTCTATAGCAGGAGGGGTTATTGTTGTTAATCATAGGTATCAAAGTGGAATAAAAGATAACTGACGGTCATTTATCGTTCCCTTTAGTTGAGGAATATATCATAGAACAATATGTTATATATTTTTCCCCTCGTAATGGATATGAACAATTATTCAATCAATCCAGTAGGCTTAGTTCTCAAAGGAATCGGATAATTATGAAATAATTGGGCACAGTAAAACGAAATTGATAAATCGATGAATTAATAAAGATCTACATGAAGTTCCCAAGTCAGACACTAAATAACCAATATTTGATTCTGAGACTCCAGGGAATATTCTCACGCCACTGGCTTCGTGAACAAAGTGTTTTAGGTACTGGGGCATGTCATTACTTTCCCTCCCCTCCTTCCCCTCTCCTTCTCCCTTCCCTTCTCATTTCTCCCCTTCTCCCTTCCCTTCTCCCCTCTCTTTCTCCCTTCTCCTTTCATTTCTTCATTCCATTTCCTCCTCCCCCGCCCTTTCTCCCTTTCCCTCCCCTCCCCTCTTTTTCTTCCCTCCCCTCCTTCCCCGCCCTTTCTTCCTTTCCCTCCTCCCCCTCCCTTCCCTCCCCTCCCCCCTCTCTCTTTCTTCCTTCCCCTCCCCCCCACTCTCTTTCTTCCTTCCCCACCTCCCCCTCTCTCCCTTCTTTCTATTATCTAGTCCCCTCCTCCTGCCTTCTAATCCTCGACGTCTTCTTCCCTCCTCCTCCATTCCTTTTTCCTCTAAACCTCTTCCGCACCCCGACCTCCCTCACGAGATAGAGAGATAAAGAGAGATAGAGAAAGAGAGATAGAGAGAGGAAGATAGATAGAGATTAAAAGAGAGAGAGAGAAAGAGAGATAGAGATAGAAAGAGAAAGAGAAAAAGAGAGATAGAGATAGAAATTTAGAGAGAGAAAGAGAGATAGAGAAAGAGAGATAGAGAGAGGAAGATAGATAGAGATTAAAAGAGAGAGAGAGAAAGAGAGATAGAGATAGAAAGAGAGAGAGAGAGAGAAAGAGAGATAGAGATAGAAAGATTGAGAGAGAAAGAGATATAGAGATAGAAAGATAGAGAGAGAAAGAGATATAGAGATAGAAAGATAGAGATAAAAAGAGAGATAGTGATAGAAACACAGAGAGAGAAAGGGAGATAGAGATAGAAAAAGAGAGAGCGAAAGATAGATAGAGAGAGAGAGAGAGCCGTTAGTGTTAGAACATAAATAACTCCATCACCCAGTGGGTAGAGGACTCTCTGATGAATTATGTTATTACCGAGCCCTGTGGGTAGCCGAGCGCCGCCAGCGTTAGGCCTATGCTCTAACGTCTATCAACGTCTGTGTTACGTCAGTCCAGAAGTGACTGACGCCTTCCGCTTGAGGGCAAAAAGTTGGAAAAGTTTTTTTTTTTTTTTTTTTTTTTTTTTTTTTTTTTTTTTTTTTTTTTTTTATCAAGACATTGCTTATCAGATTAAGTACAACGTAAGAAATAAGACTTGTACACTGTAAGAAAATGAGTTTAGTCAATTTGAAAAATACGAGAGGAGAATTTCGAAAAAGGAAATGTAATGTTTTTCGACGAACTGTTCCGGAAACAAAGGTATGCAAATCAAATATGTTTTCGAAGACTTTATTCAGGTATACAGATAAAGGTTATATATATATATATATATATATATATATATATATATATATATATATATATATATATATATATATATATATATATATATGTATATATATATATATATATATATATATATATATATATATATATATATATATATTTATATATATATATATATTTATATATATATATATATATATATAAATATATATATATATATATATATATATATATATATATATATATATATATATATATATATATACACATTAATATGCATATATACATACATACATACATACATGTATATGTATATGTATATATATATATATATATATA
>BOPN01003898.1:32500-37500 GCA_017312705.2 Penaeus japonicus | reverse complement strand
GCGATTGTGTGTGTTTGAGTTTATTTGAGTGCGTGTGATAGCGTGTGTTTAAGTGTGTGTGTGTGTTTAAGTTTGTTTGAGTGTGTTAGAGTGTGTTTGTGTGTGTTTGAATGTGTGCGTGTCTGGGTGTGCGTGTGTGTTTGAGTATACATGTGTGTGTTTGTGTGCGTTTGAGTGTGTGTATGTTAGAGTGTGTTTGAATGTGTGTGTGTGATTGAGTATGTGTGTGCGTGTTTGAGTTTATTTGAGTGTGTTTGAGTATGTGTATGTTAGAGTGTGTTTGTGTATGTATGCATGTGTATGCGTGTGTGTTTGTGCTTTTATGTATGCTTGTGCGAAGTCGCAAAACCCATCCTACTCGTGGATCCTTTCATCCCGTTTGGCGAATTCATGCAGTCTTGAAGACGAAACGCGAGCAGGATGTAGTTGAGAACATCGACTGGGATGACCAAATTTCCCCGGGGACTCCTCATTGCAAGGCTCATTGCAGTGCTCATTGCAAGGATCATTCGGGCCCAGGCCTAGCATGGTTAGATCTTCACAGACGATAATCCTCTGCTATGTAGGATAACCTCCTAGTGGAAGTGTTTAGGATAATCTTTTATCCTTTCATTTTCTATGATGACTTTTCTATGATGACTTCAGTGGCTTTTGGCGATTGCTTTGTATTATGTGAGAGTCTGTTATCAAAACTATTCAGTGTGAATATTACAATTCCTTGTCTATATGTATTTGGTTTGTAAAAGAGTGTGTGAGTGGGAGTGATTAGAATACTAGGGCACTGATATAAATCATTGCTGGTAAGTTGTAAAATTTGTACTCATGTCCTTTTGTACTTATGTACTTTTGTACTTTTGTACTTATGTCCCATGTTGGTAAGTTGTAAAGAATGTACTTATGTCTTTTTTTATCTTTCCGGTTGCTTATTCATTCATTCAATACCAAGCCAAGTATCCTGTTTGCATACATTTAGTGTTGTAATTTGGTCGTCGAGGTTATGGCTTTATTTCAGGTATAAGGATATGACCAGCTTTTATAGGGTATATTATATTATCATAGTGACTACTGACATTTGAGTTATATTAAATTCTCTCTCCCATGATTTCTATAAACACGATTTAGTTATTCAAGTTGTCTTACAAGTATTAGATACGTAAACAATGACCCTTAATGTCTTCGTAATTTAAAAAAATGGTTCGTAATAAATTTTAAAAATAGATAGCTTAAAAGGCTATGCCAATTAAACAGAAATAATATGAACATGAGAGTAAATGGAAGAGAGAATTGTAGTCTGATGTTGGGCATTATAGCGTTCTAGGTATCTTGCAATATTAACGTTAAAGGATGAAGCATTTATCTCCTTGGGGATAATACAATGTGGCTTTTCACAAAAGGAGAAAAATCAAAGCATGTACCTATTTTCGACTTATATGTGTAGATTATTATTATTATTATCATTTTTCTTCTTCTTCTTCTTTATGTATATGTTGTAACTTTTGCTTCTGTATGCACATATATAGACTCTCACTCTCTCTCTTCCTCTCTCTCTCTCTTTCTCTCTCTCTCTCTCTTTCTCTTTCTTTCTTTCTCTCTCTCTCTCTTATTCTCTCTCTCGCGCTCTCTCTCTCTCTCTCTCTCTCTCTCTCTCTCTCTCTCTCTTTCTCTCCCCCCCCTCTCTCTCTCCCTCCCTCTCTCTCTATCGCGCACTCTCTCTCTCTCTCCCTGTTCCTTCCTCCATCTCTCTCTCTCTCTCTGCCTTCCTCTCTCTGCCTATATCCCCCTCTCACTCTACAAAGTAAAAACAAATGAATAAATTGAATAATGAAAAAAAGAGATGAGTAAACAAGTAAATAACGAGTACCGACCAGAGTCCCTTCATGCACAGTGCTGCGGGAAAACTCTACGGGATCAAATCCATGTTTCACTACCGCTCTAGTCTCCCAATAGCCCTTTTGGTGGAAGAGTAAGCCAAGGGCCATTATATAGCCGTGACAACAAAGGATTAAGCTAAATGGAATGACACCATGGGAAACATTAGTAATGATATACCTATTAGTATGAACATCAATTCGATTAATGCAATTATGGACAGTAACAATTGTAAATTATGATAGTAATGATAGTTATAATCATGGCGAAATGGCTATAGAACTGTGACTTAACAATGATAGTAACAACGTATATCTAAATTTTAACAACATTGGTTATAACGAAGGTAACATTGCACATAATATTTATCCATTTATATTGATCCTAAAAGGCAGAATAATGACCCTAATATCCTCGTCTATGGAGGTCGTTATATAGTAATAGTACCTCAATCTACGACATGATTGATTCCATAGAATCTGACCGATTTAACCAATTATTCCATGATAAAAAAAAAAAAAATACTGGTAACGTTACCAATAATATAGCCTTTTATCCATTTACATGAGTTCTAAAAAAAGAATAATGATTATAATAATGATCCTAATATCCTCCAAAGACTGGTAATTGCGAACACTTGGGTTTCTCTTCCTGTTTACTTTCTCAGTGTGGCTGTACGTGTTTGTCTGTGTGTTTGTGTTTCTTTGTGTCTTTTTGCTCCTTTGCTCTTTTTCCTAGTCTTTTTTTTCTTCTCTGTCTTTCGGTCTCTCTCTCTCAGGGTCTATAAACTCTCTCTCTCTCTCTCTCTCTCTCTCTCTCTATCTATCTATCTATCTATCCATCTCTATCTATCTATCTGTTTCTAATTATCTATACCTTTCTCTCTCTCTCTCTCTCTCTCTCTCTCTCTCTCTCTCTCTCTCTCTCTCTCTCTCTCTCTATATATATATATATATATATATATATATATATATATATATATATATATATCGTCCCCAACTACCTCCTACTTTCCTTCCCCTCATCCTCCTCCTCCCTCGTCACCCTACCACCTACCTCTCACCCTCAATCATCCCCCCCTCCTTTTGATATGATTTTTCCCTTCATCATTATTTGCATCGCTCGACTGAACCGACGAAAAATGAACCCGTTGACGAAAGCCATGTTTACGACCCCCTGTTAATGCTAACAAAAGATACGGATTCCCTTCAACATCCGGCCAGACGTTGACAGATAGTCTTTCGTCTTTGTGTGAGTAGTTCAGCTGAGTTGGTGCCGCTTGAATCGCATTTTCGGAACCTTTTCCAAAAAATTCAAAAAAAAATTGTTTGTGTGTTTTTTTTGGGGGGTGGGGGAGGTTCCAGGATGGTTTCACTCTGCCTATGGAAAGGAGGGTGGCTTATCGTATTTTGGTGTTTTTGTTCGTGTTGTTTTTGAAATTATTATTATTATTTATTAGTTAGTTTGTTTTTCGCTATGCCTACGAGAAACAGCGTTTTCAAAAATGGTGATTTTGTGACAACAAGGTAAAGAGGCACCTTTCCTTTCCATTTTTCTATTAAGGTGAAAATTATGGTTTTACTATACCTCTATAACATAGTTCATGGAAGGAGAAATTACGAATAGATAGAGGGTCAAGTTTTCTACGTCTTTTTTATGCAAAATGATGAGAAAAAGAGTTCTGTCGATTTTTGGAATATCGGATATCGGAGAAGAGTAACGGGCGTGGATCTTCCCTGGAAACGATTATCTTTTTTTAAACGTTTGATGGCAAAGGAATTTATGGGCATGATTTTTAGTTTGTCTGTCATATCTGCGGTGGCTATCGATTGGTGCGTGAGTGATCTATCTATCTATCTATCTATCTATCTATCTATATATATATATATATATATATATATATATATATATATATATATATATATATATATATGTGTGTGTGTGATATATATATATATATATATATATATATATATATATATGTGTGTGTGTGTGTGTGTGTTTGTGTGTGTGTATGTGTGTGCATACATACATTTATACGTACATGCATGTACATATACTTACCTATCACTTCTATCTGTCTAAACACACAAACACATATAAGCACATACAAACACACACAGAAACACACACACAGAATCACACACACAAACACACACACACACACACACACACACATATTCCCTGGAGACAGACAGATATCTATCAGCAAGGCTAACAAAATTATCGCTCATACTTGCATTAGATATCTATCAATGCCCATCTCTCTGGTTACCATTATAAGCCTTCTTGCACATGTATCCTCTGTAAAGTAATATTTGTGTTTCTGAGACAATAAATCCGGAGAGATTTTCTGTTTTCTTGGTGTGTTGACGTTTGCAACTTCTTGTTGACACAGGATTTGCAAACTTGTCACAGCAAGAGTAAATATATTTACTGAGGCAGCTATCCTTAGGATATCTGTAAAGGTTTTTAGGGAGATGTAGTATTATTGTTACTAATATTATCTTTATGTTCATTATTATCATTACCATCATTATCATAGCTTTTTTATACTTATTATTACTATTATTATCATTATCATTATTTTTTTTTTATATAGATTATCATGAACATTATTATCAGTATTTATATGTTCTTATTATTATTGATATCATTAATAATTGCATTATCATGACCATTATTATTAGCCTCATTATCAATATTGTTATCATTATTGTTATTCTTCTAATTGTTATTATTATGATTCTTATTCTTATTTTTATTATATTGCTATTTTCATTGCATGATAAATAAAACCAACGCTATGAAGACCACCATTTTTATTTTCATTACTATCCTCATTATCCTCTTAGCAATTACTATTATCATTATAGTTATTTTCTGAGGTGTTGATATTTTTACTTTTTGTAATGGACCTAATATTATCACAAAATGCAAATTAAGGATTTCTACTATCAGACTTTATGTACACATACACACACACACACACACACACACACACACACACACACACACACACACACACACACACACACACACACACACACACACACACACTCACACACATATATACCACTCATGAAAAACTGGAACTAACTGATATAAGGTCAAAATATCATATATCATAC
>BOPN01003898.1:25000-30000 GCA_017312705.2 Penaeus japonicus | reverse complement strand
AAGTAATCATCCTTTTTTTCTTCTTCTTCTTCTTCTTCTTCTTCTTCTTCTTCTTCTGCAAAGCATTGTAATATAGAAAATGTTGATAGAGGGAGAGGAATATATGAATATATTTACCAAATAAATATTCTTCGACGTTTGTCCTAATTACTATATTAAACACAAAGTTAAGAAAGTTTCCTATTGCAGTTAAGCTTTACATTTATATTACATAATAGCTTGTCAAATTACAGAGAGCTTTGTAAACCTTTTGGAACTATTTGTTTTTCTCTTTCTCCATGATGTATGTTTCTGTCTCAGTCTTTTATTCTTTGCTTCTCTCTCTCTCCTCTTTCTATATTTTCCTTATTTTTCTCTCTTTCTCTCCTCTTTCTATATTTTCCCTCTCTCTCTCTCTCTCTCTCTCACTCCTCTTTCTTTATTTCTCTTATCTCTCTCTCTCTCTTTCTTTCTCTCTCATTCCTCTTTCTTTATTTCTCTCATCTCTCTCTCTTTCTCTCTCTCCTTCTCTCTCTCTCTCTCTTTCTCTCGCTCTCTCTCTCCATTGCTCTCAGTATCAAGTTTATTCATATCCTTTTTGTCCAAATAATCTAAAA
The DNA here is from genome assembly GCA_017312705.2 of Penaeus japonicus. Classification (NCBI taxonomy): domain Eukaryota; kingdom Metazoa; phylum Arthropoda; class Malacostraca; order Decapoda; family Penaeidae; genus Penaeus; species Penaeus japonicus. The sequence goes on along the minus strand of BOPN01003898.1, from coordinate 29,404 downwards.
AGTGTAAGGTATCAAATGTCAATCAGAACTATATATTCTTTTCAGTAAACATGACAAAACACAAATGTGTGACCATTTGAAGAATGTGACTGGACGTGTTATAGTGTGCGTGTGACACACACACACACACACACACAAACACACACACACACAACACAAACACAAACATACACACACACAAACACAAACATACACAAACAAACACGCACAAACATACACAGACACACACACACACACACACACACAAACACACACACAAACATACACACACACAAACAAACACTATAATGCACTTGCAACAGTAAAACTTTCGTTAACTGGGCACGTAGCGTCATTGCACGAGTCAAACGTATCGAACCCAAAGCACGTATGCTTGATCGAGACTCTGGAAGAATTTAATGACTTTACAAAAGTAAGAAAAAAAATCTATTGCTTTGTCAATATAAACACGTGACGAAAGCTATTTTAAGATATTTCATTGAAAAAATGAATGGCTTCACAAAAGTAAGAAAAAAAAATTCAATTCCTTGATCAATATAAACACGTGGCGCAACCTATTTTAAGAGATTTCATTGAAGAATTTAATTATTTCATAAAAGTAAGAAAAAATAAAAATTCAATATAAACACGTGACGAAAGCTATTTTAAGAGATTTCATTGAAGTTGAATCTAAAGTATGATTTAATGCGGATGAATTAACATATTCTGCAACAATATGTGATTGCAGATCGAACCTTTGATATACATAAGTTCGTTAGTATGTATTTTCTCTTAATCGGGCATAATAATCTTACAGGCAAATGACAAAGGATATAAAATAACACAAAAACTCCGCAAATGACAAAGGATGTAAAACAACACAAAAACTCCGAAATTCATGTCTACATTACAATCCTATAAAGCAAGAGCATATACATATTGTCATAGCATTTATATACCTTCTATTTCAATATTCTTTTCCCATACGCTACCCTCGCCTCGTGAATTTACAATCCATTTCCTATTTACACAGTATAAACTCCCTTTTTTCACACTTCAGAATCTCATAAAGTAGTCCTTGATTTGTGTAGCAACGGTGATGTAAAGTGTACGGCACGTAGGGCATGCAATTACCATGCAAAATACTGCAAGGGTTGAGCGGAAGGAAGGGGAGAAATGTGCAATTTATGTTCGTACACTTTCCCCGAATTACAAGCCGATCATGAGGAGAAGAAACTGCTCCACGATTTACTGATAAATATGTGGTGTTCTTCCCTCTAACAAGTAAGTTTATCTGGATATAGTGCAGCCAGCAACAAGCACTGTTTTAATTCGTTTACTTGCAATGGAACTAATATTATGGAAGAATATCTCCTTGTATAAAATTAAAAGAACTTCTTATCTCGCAATAACGAGTAGAACCTTATAACCATTACGTAAAATGAAGAAAATATTTTTGTTCCAGACAATAGACACATTGTTGTTCTGCACTGACAATGGATTCTTGAAATCTATGGATCTTGCATGAGATTCTTGCATTCTTGAATTCATCAGGAAAGTTGAACAGAATAGAGAAAAGACATGTTGAATGTGGTAACTACTGGGGATATAAGTGTAAAGTCTGCATACTTTCTTTTTATGCATTGAGAAGATATGCTAGCGGTTTATAGGGATTTGATGAACAGGTTTATGGCACGCCTAAATTATGGCATCAATTTATGTACGAAGAAGAGGAAGAAAGATGTTCATAAGGCAAAAAACGCAAAGATTTTTTTTTCTTTTTATAATTTCATAGCTTTTAGATGACTTTACGTGCCCCCGCAATGTAAAAGTGTGAAACGACCTATTTGGTTCTTTACTGGTCGTTTGGGGTACTCCTAGGTATATTACATTAACAAAGTTACTACTAATGTCAAGATTTTACGGTTGATTACACCCACAACACCCCTCACCCCCACCCCATTCCTCCTCAACCACTTTCGCTTCGCCTAAATTGGAGTGGTCGGGGTGGGGGTGGGGGTGGGGGTGGGCGGGGGGATCTACTAATAAACATATTGATAGGATGTCGGTGTCCGTTACGATCGGTAATCATTTGATCTTCTCTTAGAATCTTACCACACTCAGTGTATTAATGTATGTATACACACACACACATACACACCCACACCCACACCCACATCTTCCGATGATGTATTTACATCAAGATAAGTTATGCCTCATCTTGCAAATCTTATTTGCAATTTATCCTTGAATATGACATGAAGCAATATCCAGTGTCCGCTTATCTCTGTCTTGCCTCAACTTCACCGCAGATGCTAATATGATGATAAGGTGGCAAATAGTTTTCTTTGTCGACATACAACAGCCTCCCACGACCAAAACAAAAGCCAATCGCCTCACTAGCGGAGGACGTCTATTACATAATCGCCCGTATGATGACATGCATGAAATTGCTTCCATTGAAAAATATAGCACCGGTAATGATATTTGATAACTGTCTCTGTGGCATAAATCTTATTAGCTCGCTATAAAGAACTCCAATAAAAAAAGAGGGATCGACCTGATAAAAAAAAAAATGATGCGGGGAAGCGGCGCAGGTGGCAGTTGCGGCCCGGAGATCCAGACAGGTGTGTGGGCGGCAGTCGCTGAGACGCCCTCGGATGGTGCACGCCCGCAACATCTGTCTCTGCGAATCCACACGCCCGAGCTTTGTTGTGGAGGGTGTTCATTATCGTTCCGAAAGGAGCAGATGTGCCCACTTCCATCAACTTGCACTATGATATTCCTCAATTTCAGCGGATCTGCTATCGCTGGATTCCCATTTTCTATGGACGCGGCCGAGGGAGATGGTTGTTGGAGGTTATAAATTCTCTAATCAAGGGATCACTATCTTAACTCAGCTGACAGATACAGATGCTTATTAGCGTATATATCAATTTGCAACGGGGCTTGTCTACTGAACGAACATCCGGGACTCACCTCGCTCGCCGATGGCACCTGGAAATACAATCTACGCACTTCCAACGCCCACAATGGCACTCCCCTCATCAGAAACCAAAACTTCCAACACTTCTTCTGCTCTTCACGCACTCCTCCTCCTCCTCGCTTCGGCCTCTTCCCTCGCACTCCCTCAGTATTCCTCTTTCTCTTCTTTCCTTCACGTATGAACACCTGCCGCATGCGCCTCGCACCTCGTTATAGCGAACAGTGACGCCTCGGTGTACTGAATATATCTGATTTCCCGAGAAAAAATCCCCTTTGCATATGTGATAAATATGCTAATAAAGACTCGTTTCTCTTGTAACCTTGGACGATCGAGAGGTCAATCAATCAATCTTTCCCAGTTCAGCAGAGATGGGAGTGTGTGTGTGTGTGTGTGTGTGTGTGTGTGTGTGTGTGTTTGTGTGTGTGTTTGAGTGTAATAGAGTGAGAGTAAAAGAGAGTGAGAATGAGAGAGAGAAAGAGAGAGAGAGAGAGAAAGAGAGAAAGATAGAGGGAGAGTGAGAGAGAGAGAGAGAGAGAGAGAGAGAGAGAGAGAGAGAGAGAGAGAGAGAGAGAGAGAGAGAGAGAGAGAGAGAGAGAGAGAGAGAGAGAGAGAGAGAGAGAGAGAGAGAGAGAGAGAGAGAGAGATAGAGATAGATAGATAGAGAGATAGATAGAGAGATAGATAGATAGATAGATAGATAGATAGGGGTGGGGGGGGTGGGGGGATGAGAAGCTGGCTGCTAACACGCGCTGTTAATGACGAGGTTGTGTCATTTGTTTTTCTTACTCTGAATTGCATGAGGGAGGAGGAGGAGAGAGAGGGAGGAGGAGAGAGAGAGGGAGGAGAGAGAGAGAGAGAGAGAGAGAGAGAAGAGAGAGAGAGAGAGAGAGAGAGAATGGGAGAGAGAGAGAGAGAATGAAAGAGAGAGAAAGGGAGGAGGTAGAGAGACACATGCTGATAAAGTGAAAGAGAGAGAGAGAGGAGAGAGAGGTATAAGCAGGTATGGAGAGAGAAAGAGACGGGTTAAAGAGACACAGGCAGTAGAGTGAAATAGAAGAAGATGCTGTACGAAGGAAAAGAGAGAGAGAGAGAGAGAGAGAGAGAGAGAGAGAGAGAGAGAGAGAGAGAATGAGAGAAAGTGAAAGAAAGAGAGAGAGAGAGAGTAAGAAAGAAAAAGAAAGAGCAATACACAGATAGAAGAAGAGAAACAAACAGAGAGAGAAAGAGAAGGGGCCAAAAACACACACCGGGCAAAGTTTCTGTGGACGAATCGTCGGCACTTAAGTAAATTACACTTGACAGGCTTACCAACCTTAAAACGATTCCAGGTTTCCTAGATTGAAAAATATTTACACCTTCTGGGGTCTCTCACCCTCATTGCCATCTTATTTGTTTTTCTCTGCCAGGCAACTGAAAACATTGCATGGAAGAGGAACTGT
>BOPN01003898.1:0-2500 GCA_017312705.2 Penaeus japonicus | reverse complement strand
TACACACACATATACATATACACACGCCACTGAATACAAAGCCTTAATTCAGTTTTTTTTTTCTTTCTAAGCAAACAAACAAACAAAAAAATAATAATAATGATAAATGAATAAATGAATAAATAAAAATAAAAATAAATAAATAAAAACTTCTAAACTGATCACCCATTGCCTTGTCATCTCTTCCATTATTCCTCAAAACACACTCACCCAACATCTCGAAATAAAGCCCATCTTTTTCCGAATCTGAGGATGGCTTCCGCTAAGCCAGGTCCGTCCTATCGTACTCACAAGTGGTTCATCTCCTTCAGGATTTCTCTAAGGTTTTTAGAAGGGTCTTACACTAAGCCCTGTTAGCCATAAGGCTTTGTCCCTCCACTCTGCAAGCTAATCTCTTATTATTTTTTCCACCTCATCTCTATTGTTAACGGTGTAACAGCTGTCCCTCTTCAATTATTGTTACTTGAATTCTTTTTATTCTTCTGTATTTCCTATTATTATGAATAATCGTCTGTAAACTTGTTGTATCCATTTATGTGATTGTTCCTTTTACACACATAAAATACTACTAACCTAACCTAACCTACAATACAATAATACAACTTAAAAATGGCGTTTAACCGCTTATGTTAAAATTGGCTAAATCTGCAAGAAGGAAAAGGTCCTCTACAGTTGCCGTGAAGCCTTTCCTCTTACTCAGAAGAGGCTTCGTTGCTGCTTCACTCTTCAGCGCATTTTTGGTTCATCTGTTACTGCTAGACTGTAAGTATATACTCTGCGCTGTAGGGTGCTCTCTCTCTCTCTCTCTCTCTCTCTCTCTCTCTCTCTCTCTCTCTCTCTCTCTCTCTCTCTCTCTCTCTCTCTCTCTCTCTCTCTCTCTCTCTCTCTCTCTCTGTATCTGTCTCTCTCACTGTATCTGTCTCTCTCTCTCTCTTTCTTTCTCTCTATCTATCTATCTTTCTGTACCTGTCTCTCTATCTCTCTGTATCTGTCTCTCTCTCTGTCTGTCTCTCTCTCTTTTTCTTTCTGTCCCCTTCCCCCTTTCCCTCTCTTCTCTCTTTTCTCTCCCCTCCCTCGCTCTCGCTCTCTCTTTCCTCCATTCTCTCTCTCTCGATCTCTTTCCCCCTTTCCCTCTCTCTCTCTCTCTCTTTCTCTCCCTCTCTCTCTCAATTCCTCTTCTCTCTCTCTCTCTCTCTCTCTCGATCTCTTTCCCCCCCTCCCCCCCCTCTCTCTCTCTCCCTCTCCCTCACCCACTATCTCTCTTTTTCTTTGTTTTATCGACATTTTCCTAGGCTATTATCCGAACGAGCTTACAACATGTGTACCTAACCTTCTCCCTCGGTTTGCAACTGCCGCCAGGAAAATTCATTGCACAAGACTCAACTGATGCCGTTACTGATCCTTTGCTGCTGTATCTTGGTTAAAGAAATCCGTCTTTTCTAAAGTATTTTTTTCTTTAGATTGATATATATATATATATATATATATATATATATATTTATATATATATATATATATATATATATATATATATATATATATATATATATATATATATATATATATATATATATATATATGTACTTTTTTCAGGTATTTTGTTATGGGTTGAGGGTGATTTTTCCCATTTCGAGGCATTCGTATGTAGATAAAAATATTATGTTAAATCTAGTATCTTATTCAATAGTTTTCGCAATCTATTATACATTGTAGTGTGGTTTTGGTAATCCTTGTAGAATGTCTACTTTATTATACCTACACGATGAGAGATATAAATAGTTAGAAATATAGAGAAATGGGTGAATAGATTGAAACATAAAAACACACTAAAACAAATAAGCAAACACACACACACATACACAAATACACACACACACACACACACACACACACACACACACACACACACACACACACATACACAAATATACACACACACATATCCTACAACCTGTCAGAAACACACTGACTGCCATATGTTGCAGCTTTTCGTTGCCCACAGTATATCAGAGCAATTTCCCTATCAGTTATTGCAAAAAAAAAAAAATAATAATAAAAAAAAATAAAATAAAATGAAATAAAAAAAATCCGATACCTCGTAAACAAATCGAGAAAAATAACATCGAGGTTATCAACAATTCATAAATCATATCTAGTAGAACTGACACTATCTAAAGGAAATTAATATAGAAAAGCAAAAAAAAACAAAAAAAAAAACATATAGATACGATTGAACACGTTGGTAAAAAACAAGGTTTCAAACTACAGAAGCTTACATTTATTTAGTATCTAGTAATACCTATTTTCCTCTTGTGTTACAGCATGTGTCAGTAAACATCTTAACAGTATTAATATATCGCGGACTAACTCCCACTCGTAATGACTGTAACGTAATTGCCAGTCTATTGTTTGAGTATCTGTATTGTGTGTATATATATGTGTGTGTGTGTGTGTATATATATATGTGTATGTATATATGTATATGTATATGTGTATTTGT
>BOPN01003897.1:138983-142380 GCA_017312705.2 Penaeus japonicus | reverse complement strand
ATATATATATATTTAATTGTTCATTTCTATATAATTTTTACGATTGTTTCTTCTGTTGCCATTAATATTTTTGCAAGTCGCTAAGCTTGCTAGTTGTTGTCATATTTTGCTCTATTAGTTTTTCTCCCAGTTCTTGGTCTTTTTGACTTTTTGATCGGGTTATTACATATCTGATTATTGGGGAAATGTGACAAAAGAAGTCTCTCCTTCAACTTTTAAGGTTTCTGTGAACGCAGTGAAAGAAATTCGTTTTCTTCGAATATTGTAATCAAGGGGTAAACTATTTTATAAATAATTTCTTTAGTTCATGAGAATTAGAAAGTTAAATAACTCACTTTACAATAAAATAACAAAACGCAGTTGTTGCAATAATACTATATTTACTGACTGAAGTTTCTATGCAAGACAATATGCTTGATATAAATAAGATGGTAGTACACTTGCTACTTGAATTTCTGAACCAACTCCACAGAACACTCATTGCACATAGTTGAAGATCGTTTCTGACCCATTTAACAGGACTGACCTCCCCCTTCCTGTTAAGAGTACACCCTTATAAATCAGTAAGCTGGTAACTTATCTCCATTCATACCATACTGCTATGCTACAACTCGCATTCTGATTACTCTGTAATTCTTTTTCGCTATCCAAGACATCCCTCTAGTAGCAGAAATAGAAACACTGTACCTCTTGCCACATATCACCACCCACTTCCAGACCGTCATCTTCCTCCCTTTCTTCTGCTCTTCGGCTACATCCTTTTAATATTAGTTTCTAGTCCTCTTCTTTCCATACTATTCTTCATCAGGTAAACATACCCAGCACAGCTTTCCTGGTTTCTAGCCAGTATCAAATTATCAGCATGTATTTTCCAAGGACCTTCTCAACTCTTTTAAACCTCTTCCATTACTATAATAAGTAACCACTGGATGAGTGCCAATGCCTGGTGCAATCCCACTTTTATCACAAACTCCTAACACCCCCATCACAATCCTGATTACTAATCTAGTTTCTACCTACTGCCTGAGATACATTGTATTAATCAACACATCTCACATCACAACCTGTCTGCCCACTTTATCATCTCCCTGTTCTGTATTTGATTAATCTCATAATGAAAAGAGCCATAGTCAATGATTGCCATTCCACCAAAGAACCCGAAGTACAGCTGTTTAATGTGAACATCTTTCTCAAGTCTTTCTTCCAAAACCCTTTCTAATATTATTTCATGCTTTGTTTATTTAACACTCTACCATATTTCATTTACTTTGGGGCTTTCAAGCTCCTTTCCCAGTCCTCAGTGTGTATGTATATATATATATGTATATATATATGTATATATATATATATATATATATATATATATATATATATATATATACTGTATGTGTATATGTGTGTATATATATGTGCATATATATGTGCATATATTTATTTGTATATATATGTATATATATATATATATATATATATATATATATATATATATATCTATATATATATATATATATATATATATATATGTATATACATGTATATACATGTATAACATACCTCCCTGACCCGGAGTCGAACCTCTGCCGCCCTCGGGAATGACCCGAGAGTGCAGTCTAGTTGGTTTAGTACTGCACTCTTGGGTCATGTATATACATGTATGTATATACATGTATGTATATATATGTATGTATATACATGTATATGTATGTGTGTATATATATATATATATATATATATATATATATATATATATATCTATATATATATATATCTATATCTATATCTATATCTATATCTATATCTATATATATATCTATCTATCTATCTATCTATCTATCTATCTATCTATCTATATATATATATATATATATATATATATATATATATACTAATGAAAAGACTGAAATGAATTTACCAAAAGCTACATATAATTATAAGCAATAATTTTTAAAAAATCAGTATTCTGGGTTGAATAATTTGTTTTTTTCCTGGGTAAGTTTATTTCTCTCTTATGAAAGGGCTTCTTTACAAATACAAACTTATATTGTAAGTTACTAAATTTAGTCACTGCACTCCTCACAAAGATGTAAAGCTGTCTACAATTAGACATATAAATTACTCACTAAGTCAAATATGTTATAGTTTAAATCTTATTTATCATATGACAATATTTAATAGCAAATACTGAGTAAATATCTCTAGAACATAGCTGAGACATGTACAGTACCATATGTTACTGTTGTTAACCTGATATTTGTACATGTTGTACGAAAAGGTTATTATTGGCTGTACCACATCATAAATCTAGTAATGATCTTTTATGTATGTACAACACAAGTAAATACACTTTCTTCCCTGTTATCTTGACACATATCATATAATCAATATAATCTTCAAAAGAATGTGCTTAAACACTGAGAATGCTGGAGGTAATGTGAGGAGAAAAATATTTATGCACCTGGAACCTCAAATTAAATTCATCTCAAAAATTTACTTCTATATTCTCATTCTTACATCTTTACTTGCATTTTCATTGTTCATAGTAAATCTTTCATAAACAAAATAAATTCTTCAATTTAAAAATTATGAAGCAAAGAATAAACACATATATATCTATTCTATTGAATGGATTATTCAATCTGCTACTTCACATCAAACTGAACACGCATATCATCTGACATATTAAAAGTTTGATAATGAAATTTGATGTAAATCTCTTGAAGAACATTATTTGTTATGTTTTACAGAAGGAAGGGAATGATAGCCTTCCTGCGAGGGTAATTTTTGAATTCCTTCTTGTAGTTACGATGCTTTCCCATTGCCCATACTGCCATCTGGTAGAAACCACAGAGTGCAAACATTCCAGCTGCAAAGGAAAGGAACTTCAGTTAATCCAATACTACTAGAAAGGACCATAGGTAAAGTTAATACTAATTAGAAAGAAACATGTGAGAATACAATTCCTGCTAAATAACCAGTTTACCTCTAAAGGATACATCATCTTATGATCTGAGGCAGATATGCACTGAATAATTCCTATTATTTACTCTAATTCAATCTGCACAAACAAATGAGTTTTATCTTTAGAATCTACAAATCAAAATCTTCATTATCATAATTGAACACATTTTAATCACTATCTAGCACGCCCATCATTTTGAGGTTAATGTCATCCATCTATCACAAAAATAGACACCTATTTACCTGGAAGACACTGAGTCATTACTGTGAATGCCAACCATGACCCAAACTCATAGGTATAGTTGGGGCATGAGACAGCATTGAAGAGCAGAGTCAGAGGGTTGCTGTCAGGATACGGGATATTCCTCTCCTTAGTGCCTGGGGGTCGAAGGTTCCTCAGGGCCACATGGATGCTGAAGTTGCCTAACTCGCACACCTG
>BOPN01003897.1:121483-123983 GCA_017312705.2 Penaeus japonicus | reverse complement strand
AGGGGGTGGGCGGGAGGAGGGGGAGGGGGAGGGGGAAGAGGGGGAGGGAGGGGGAGGAGGGGTGAGGGAGGGGTGAGGGGGGAGGGAGGTAGATGGGAGGGAGGAGATGGGCGGGAGGGGGTGAGGGGGAGGGAGGAGGGATTGTAGGGGAGGGGGGTAGGGGGTGAAGAAGGAGAAAAGGGGATGGGCAGGGGTGGGTTATCAGGGAGGGATGGGGAATAAGGGGGCGGAGGGGGGGAGAGGAGAGGGAAATGGAAGGGGAGAAAGGGGATAGGGATAGGTAGGGATAGGGAAATGAGGGAAAGGGGGGGAGGAGGTGGGGGGGAATTGTAAGGTGGGGGGGAGGGGAAGGTGAGGGATGGTAGGGGAAAGGACGGCCAAAGGAATTTGAGAGGGGGGGGAGGGGTAGGAGTAAAGAGAAAGGGACATAGGATAGGGAAAGGAGGAGGAGGAAGAAGAAAAAGAAGTGGAGGAGGAGGAGGAAGAAGAAGAAAAAGAAGTGGGGGAAGAGGAGGAGGAGGAAGAAGAATTTGAAGAAGAGGAGGAGGAAGAGGAAGAAGAAGAAAAAGAAGTGGGGGAAGAGGAGGAGGAGGAAGAAGAATTTGAAGAAGAGGAGGAGGAAGAGGAAGAAGAAGAAAAAGAAGAAGGAAGAAGGGAAGAAGAGGAGGAGGAAGAGGAAGAAGAAGAAAAAGAAGTGGGGGAAGGGGAGGAGGAGGAAGAGGAAGAAGAATTTGGAAGAGGAAGAAGAAGGAAGAAGAAAAAGAAGTGGAGGAAGAGGAGGAGGAAGAAGAAGAAAAAGAAGTGGAGGAAGAGGAGGAAGAGGAAGAAGAATTTGAAGAAGAGAGGAGGAGGAGGAGGAGGAGGAGGTGCTTGGAGAATGAGATGTTAAGTGAAGTGAAGTGAAATGAGGAGGAGACAGAGAAGTAAAGAAAAGACAGAGAAAGAGAAAGGAAAACTTTCTTAGAAGAGAGAGTGGGAGAGACAAATGGAAAGAGAAAAGAAAAACAATAGAAAAGAGAGAGTAAGAAATGAAAGAATAAAGAGAAGACGAAAGAGAAAACAAAAACAATAGAAAGAGAGAAAAAGAAATAAAAGAATAAAGACGAACGAGACAAGGGAGAAAAGAGAGAGAGGAGGAAAAGAAAGAAAAGAGACGAAAGGAAGAAAGGAAAAAAAGAGAAGAATGAAAACAGATGAAGAAAATATCTAAACAAAAGACAAACAGAAGAATGGAAAAAACAGAGAGAAAGAGAGAGAAAACAGAAAAAAAAGAGACAAGGAGAAAATGGAGATAAAAAGACAGAAGACAAGAAGAAAGGTAAAGGTAAAGGGAGAGAGAAAAAAAAAAACAAAGAGAAAACGAAAGAAAGAAAAGAGAAGAAGACAAAAGAGAAGAAAAGAAAAGAGAAAACCTGATAACGCAGGAGAGGAGAGGGACAAGACGAAACTCCCAGTTCAACGTAAACACTCAAAAGGCAAATGTTGCGTTTTATTACCACTTATTATCCTTTTCATTTTATCTGTTATTCATAATTTATCACTCATTGTCTATTATTCATCCTGAGTTCTCTCATGGTTGTTGTGTTCTTGGGTTTTTATGGTGGTGGTTATGGTGGTGATTGTGGTGATGGACATGGTGTGATGGTGATTGCAGCGTTCGTGATTGTAGTAGATGATGATGATGGTGAAGATGGTGATGATGATGATGGTGGTGATGATGATGGTGGTATTGTGGTGATGGAGATGGTGTGATGGTGATTGCAGCGTTCGTGATAGTAGTATGGTGATGGTGAAGATGGTGATGATGGTGGTGATGGTGATGCGCATGAGGATGGTGATAATGACAATAATAATGATAATGATAATAAGTTTAATGATGATAATTACAATAATAATAATAAAGTTGGAAGTGACAATGTTTATTACGACGGAAATGATGTCGCCAGCCAACTGACCTTTGCCATAACCTTGAACCACTTACCACCTGTCAGTCACCACCTGTTCCCACCTGTCACCCATGCAAGCCACCTGTTCGTCACTTTCTGGCACCCCATTTCAACCAGCTGTTCCCGCCTATTCATTACTCTCTACCGTGCAACGCCATCTGTCTCCGCACCATCTGTTGCACATTATTTTTTATTACCACCTGTTACGTTCCCAGCTTGAGGTCTGTTTTTTTTCTGTTGTTGCACCACCTGTTACGAATGGCTTCTGTTTACAAACATCTTTCGCGCTACCATCTGCAGCTCCCTGTCAATATTGTACCAATTACACCCACCTGTTATTAATGTTATTCATTTATTAATTTATAACCATCTGTCGTGTCAGCGACCTTTGTGTATCCAGATCTTGCTGCTAATCAAAGTAATTATACCATCTGTCGCACCATCTTTTGGTTGATTGATACAACCCATCATCATCTTCCGCTATTTGAGTAACCATCTGTCGCTGCTCTCAACCATCTGCCTCACCACCTGCTGCTATATATCAACACCATCTG
>BOPN01003897.1:113983-116483 GCA_017312705.2 Penaeus japonicus | reverse complement strand
AGGGGGGTCGGGGGGGTCCGGGGAGAGCGGCCGGGTCTTGGACAACACTTGGCTGTTGACCAATGAGGGCGAGAGGACCCGTATGTCGCTCCGCCCATCATCGTCGTCCTCACCAATCAGCGACGAGCGCACGTCGAAGGGAGGCGGGGCTGCGTGGTTGCCCAGAATCTTACTCAGCCGTAGCTTGTTGGCGAGACTCGCTTGTTTCTCGAGGTGGAGGAGGGCGGCGGCGGATGAGGTAGTTCTCAAGGAGGAGAGCGACGTCGGCGAGACCTGCGACGTGATGGGGGGGGAGGAGGCGATGGAGGGGGAGCTGACGGGGGGGGAGGAGGCCAGGGAGGGGGAGAGGGTGGGGAGGGAGGCCAGGGACGTGGCTGAGACAGACGTGGCCGCTGGGGCTGGGCTTGGCGACAATGTCATCTGTTCCTCATGGCTTACCGCCTCCCCGCTCTGCATAATTTCTGCAACGGAAGCCGAGAGACGCATTTCAGTCAATTGCAAGCATGGAATCTATTTAGGTTTTGAGTTAATGGTAATGAGGTGCTTGGCAGTAGTAGTAATAACAGTAATTATCAACATAATATGGAAATAACAGTGATGATAGTAGTAGTAAAGATGAAATAGTAATAATAACAACATTAAGAACAATAATAATAAGAAGAAGAAATATAGTAATAGCAACCACAACAAAAGTAATGAAAACCTACAACCATTATCACTCTCAAAACAAGAATCCTATTTTTAACAACCACAGCAATACTACCAATCAAAACCGATTAAGTTTATTTTCTTATAAAATAATAATCCTAAGAAAGAAGAAAAAATACACCAAAATGAACAACATCAAAATTTGAAAACAGGAATCCAACAAAGTGTTAATTTTTTTACACTACAGGCCTAATTACGGGTTTACATAGTATGTATGTATGTATGTATGTATATATATATATATATATATATATATATATATATATATATATATATATATATATATATATATATATATGTATATATATTTTTTTTTTCTATACTTTTCTTAACTTTTTTTCTGTTTCTATTTCCTTCTCTCTCTCTTTCTCTCTCTCTCTCTCACTCACTCTCTCTCTCTCTCTCTCTCTCTCTCTCTCTCTCTCTCTCTCTCTCTCTCTCTCTCTCTCTCTCTCTCTCTCTCTCTCTCTCTCTCTCTCTCTCTCTCTCTCTCTCTCTCTCTCTCTCTCTCTCCTTCTCCTTCTCCAGAAATAAATATTGGAGACTGGAGTAACAGCGCCTAGAGTCTAGGTCCTTATCCAAAGCCCCGAGTCAAATTTGGCTGCAAGATCGATGGAGGCGTTTGTAACTTCTTTCCTATTTAATATTTTTTTTTCTATTCATATTGATCCCGGATTTATATTTACTTTTTTTCTGTCTGTCTTTCTTTCTTTCTTTCTCCATGTTTATATAAATGTTTAATTCCCATTTTTGTTTTTACGTCGCATGTCAAACTGAGTGAACGGGAGGGGGAGGGGGGAGGGGGGAGGGGGAGGGGGGTAACAATTGCGTCTTGCATTTCTTTGGCTTCTTGAAATCATTCTTTAGTATTCATACTTTTTCCTGCATTTGTTGCAAAGAACTTGTCTTATACTTTCCGTTATATATTTTCCCTCGTCCCTTATACTTGTTCTTATGCCCCTTCCCTCTGCCTGTACCTCAGCCCGTACCCTGTCCCTCTACATGAATTCCTATCCATTTCCTTGTCCCTGTTTCCCTGCCATGGCATATTTTACTTGTACCCTAACACCCTTTCCCCTGTCACTAACTCCTGTTCTCCTGCGTCCTTTCCCCCGTCCCTAGCCCGTCTCCCGTGCCGTTGTTTCCCTGTTGATGTCCCTATCCCTTCTCCTGTGCCCCTGTAATTGCCCTGCAATTGCCCCTGCCTTTTCCTCTGTAACTTTTCCCCTTTCCCTTCCCCTTTAATCGATCCCTTAGTTCGAGCCTTACTCTTGTAGTCCCTTTCTCTTGTCCTCCTCTTTTCCCTTCCCCTTCGTACGTGTTCTTTATATCCTAATTCTTCTCTGATTCCCTTCCCTATCTCCTTTCTCTGTTTCCTATCGAGGGGAAAGGTGTGGTAAAAGGATACTTCTCCTTTCCCCTTGTTCCTATTTATTCCCTCACGCCCTTTCCCCTCGTCCCTGATCCTTTCCTGACACCCTTTCCCCTCGTCCCTAACCCTTGCCTGACACCCTTTCCCCTCGTCCCTAATCCTTGCCTGACACCCTTTCCCCTCGTCCCTAATCCTTGCCTGACACCCTTTCCCCTCGTCCCTAATCCTTTCCTGACACCCTCTCCCCTCGTCCCTAATCCTTGCCTGACACCCTTTATCCTCGTCCCTAATGCTTTCCTGACACCCTTTCCCCTCGTCCCTAACCCTTGCCTGACACCCTTTCCCCTCGTCCCTAATCCTTTCCTGACACCCTTTCCCCTCGTCCCTAATCCTTGCCTGACACCCTTTCCCCTCGTCCCT
>BOPN01003897.1:86483-98983 GCA_017312705.2 Penaeus japonicus | reverse complement strand
TTTATACTATCTACATGTCTATTTCAATCTCTATATCCATCTCTATCTATATGTCGATCTACTTATCTCTATATCTATTTCTATATCTATCTCTAACTCAATATCTATCCCCATCTATCCACCTGTCTAACCCTCTATCTATTCATTTAGCTGTATATCTATATACCTGTATATCTATCTGCCTAATCATCTAACTATCTATCTATCTATCTATCTATCTATCTATTCATCCTTCAATCTGTCTACCTAATAGTTTAATATTAGGACCTGAAAGTTTAAAAGTACAACTTTTTTTTTTAATAATTAACGATTAGAATAATTTTGATAAATTATCTCTAATTATCTCGTTTACTTTCATTTTGATTCCTTCTTATTATTGTTCTGTTACTAGTAATTGTAAAATCAAATTTAATTCTGTTCATTTTATCGCATCATATTAATATTCTCTATCTTATATTTCTCTTAAATCCTTCGTTGCTATTCTTTTCACTTTTTTCTTCCTCTCCTTGTTTTTCTTACTTCCCACGTACTTATTCTTTCCTCTGCTTCTTCCTTTTCTTTAGAGTATCATCTTGACTCTCCTCCCCCCGTACCCCCCCCCACCCTCCCCCGGCCATATCGAGCGGGTGTTTAAACTCTACGGGATAAAGAACGATAGTTTCGCGAAAATTATCCTTTATTTTTTTTAACGGACTCTAAAAAAGTTATCAATCAACTTAAGGCTAATAAACTCATATACATAAATGTCATGACGTTAAAAAAAATGTAAATTTATTCTTCCATTTATTTTCTTAGTGATTTTCAGTCCTCGCAACTTGATACCCCTAGATATATATTTGCGTAATATCCCGATCTCTTTACGACACATGTATCACAAGATTAAAATATAATAATTATATATTCCACAGACAAATCCATTATCATATCACGTGCACTTCGCAACATACCCACTGCGCCTTGAGTATATCTTACCTTGTGACAATTACGACTAACAAATTGAACTCCGAGGACATCGCATGATAAAATTAAATACCATATACAATTCAAATTTACCATATCAAATAAGATGAAATTAAATTAATCATATGGTCAAGATCCCCCCCCCCCCCATATCAAGTATCACCTTGCAATAAGGACCACTTTTCTCGCCTTTACTTTTCAATATCATTGGGGTTTTATATAAAGGCGGGAGGTGGAATAAAGTTTAAGCTAAACTATAGCAAAAGGAAATAATATCCTTGGAATTTATTAACCTAACGGTGTAGTATTCCAAAAAAAAATGTAAAATGAATTAAAAATAAAAAAGTTTTTAAAGAAAGTATAAGAAACATAAACGATAGAGATTTTGTGTTACAAGCGTTCGGAATAGGATTATCTGTGTCCTAACTCTCTTATTCTTTTATTCAAAGCCCTTAAGTAAAGCAGCGCGGTAACGTAACACTGCCTAAGCCCGCAGCAGACACAACTGTAACATAACACCACAGTCCTTGACGACCACCGCCGCGCGACATTGCATCGAGGAGAATCTAACACCACAACGCCGAATCCAATCCCACATCGGGACCAATTAAGGGATTAAGGCCCATTACGAAATAGATCTGTGCATATCCTTATCCCCGCTACAAATACCACACACAGATCGAACTAGGATTGCATGGTCGCTAACTGGGTGCTACCATAACATCAACAACCACCTGCTACATGTTGCAAATAACTAGTCAGCAACGCGAGTCGAGAACGGCGGGTCTACTCACCTATAATGAATAAATCCTCTTCAATTTACATCCTGTGCGCATTTCTGTAGGTTTGCGTCGCGGGCGGAATCGTGATTGTCAACACAAACATCTCACGGTTACATAAACAACACTTCACCTGCATTAAAACATTGCAACAAACACACACCACTGATGGCAAGGCGCGCCTCCGATCAGCAAGCACAACCGAGCAAAACAAGTCGTGTTCCCGTCAGGCTAAAGGGTAATGAATGGCGTATTATGGCATCCGTACCACTGGCGGGGACAACACCGACATCCACTGAGGAGAAGCAGGAGGCACCACACACTAGCGTCCACACACACACACACGCTGTACGTGGCTGCTCCTCTAATTTTGGTGCGACCCTACCACACCGCCACATACTCGACAAATCCATCCCCATATTTGGAATAGTGGTCGTCTCACTTTACAACCTGCCCGCTGACCCGCGTGGACGCCTGCACCTGCCGTGTTTACCGGCCTTTTTACTCGTATTATACGCCCCCGCGGCTAAATTAAGCGATCATTTAGTGGAAAATGTGTTTTAGTGGATTTTCCGAACATATGAGGGAAGAGCGCGTGTTTCCCGCCAGATGTAGACTCGCTCCGAGCTGCCAGACGCGCGCGTCCTCCTGGCTGGCAGCTAGTCGCCGAGCTTACACTCAGCCTTGTAGGGAACCCTCCCTCCCATAATCGTGTTTATATTCATTATGAAGATGGGAGGGGTGCACATTGCCATAGGACACGAATATATTAGCCTTATTATATGGCGAAGAGGCGTTGTCACATCCAACTGTGCCGGGAGAATTGGCGCCGCCCTGCCCAGAGGCGGTCCTGCTCACGCCAGCTCCGCCGCAGCGACGAACATGCACGCGCGTGAAAGTCGGCACCATAGCACACGCGCGGCCCGGTCCCGCTGCTGTCCGCCCACGCTCGTGCACCTTACGAGCCACCCACAACTCCACGCCCTTTTGCGTACGTGCAGGGAATCGCTATTGAGTCGATTCTAGGCCCTGACACCTGGGAATGGAACACCGACCCTCGCGTGCGTTACCGGCCGTCCCTCTCGATCGCTTCCATTCGCCCTGCAAAATATGTTCATTCTCGAACGCAAATTATATGCAAATAGGATGGTGGACTGGGGTTTTATGATACACTTTGTCTGGTGGATGTGATCATGTGTGTTTTTCTTTTAAAAGGAGTTGCATGTGCTTAGTCTTTTTTTGTGCATAACTTTCCGTGTGAGTGGGTATAGGAGCATGTGCTTTTAGTTATGTGTGCGCGTGCGTGGATGTCCTTTTTAAGCGTGCGTACCCACTAGTACTGCTTGCATTATCATGTATGTCCGTTTTTCGTGCAACTCAAATAGCTACATTCAGATTTATGTGCGTCTGTGTGTGCGTGTGCAGTAGTAGTCCACC
Organism: Penaeus japonicus; assembly: GCA_017312705.2. Taxonomy (NCBI): domain Eukaryota; kingdom Metazoa; phylum Arthropoda; class Malacostraca; order Decapoda; family Penaeidae; genus Penaeus; species Penaeus japonicus. The sequence continues at coordinate 95,807 of BOPN01003897.1, read as the reverse complement.
CTGACCCGATGCACCTGTTGCAGGGTAAGCGTCCACCCCTCCTGCCTCCCTACCCCCTCCACCCCTACTGCCTCCCTCTCCCCTCCTCTCCCCACTCCATCTCCCCTCCTCGCCTCCCCCTCCTCTCCCCACACCCCGTTCCTCCACCTCTTAACCTTGCTCTGTTCACCCCCACCCCGTCCCTCCCGCCATCTGTCCATCCTCCCTCCCCTAACCCACCCCCCACCCCCCCGTGGGACGTCTATTTGACAGGTGTAAGAAGCACTAGTATGAAGGTGAAAAAACATGATAGTTTCGCGAGCCATGAGCGGCCATAGAGGCGTCGGTGCCACTTCGTCCTTCCTTTCCTCCTTGCTTCTCCTTTTTTTTCGTTTCGTTGCAAACAAACACAAACAGAGGGGAGGGGGGGGGGGACGAGCCCAGCCCGTAGAGACTCGCGGCCTTTTAAAACTCCCGCGGCCGCTAGTGTCACGCCGGGCCCACCTGGTGCGAAACCTTACGAGAATGAGCACGCGGTCCCTGCGAGCGCCGCTGGCCCTGCGCATCTGGGCCACAGCGCACCTAGATTACCACATTTACGCATCGCACCGCCGACAGGCACCGAAGGGAACGGCGTAGGAGGCAAGGAAGTGTCTCACTCTCCCCCCCTCCCTCCCCTCCAATCCCCTTGGCCTTCCCCCTTCCCCTCCCCCTCCCCTCCATGCCCTCCCTCCCCCCCAGCCCTACCCTTCTATCGCATGTCCGAAAGGGTGCGCTGAATCGGCGAGTTGAATGCCCGGATTCCCTCCTAAAGTTTGAAACATATGAACATCGTCCGAATCCGTCGGGAGAGATCCTTGGGAATGGCTTCGCACCGGCCGGCCACCCCGCCCTTCACAAACACCCGAGCGCTCAAGCTCTAAGGCTTCCCTCGAAAGCCTTAACCATATTTATTAACCTGAACTTGTCTTAGCTTCGTGTCTCTCGCAACGACTCTTACTAACCTAGTTCAATTTGACCTGCATTTCCTCTTAGCCTTTGCACACGCCATAACAGGTCGGGTACTCACCACCATACCTGGCACTATACCCTCATATAAGGATTTTCTGCCACTCGAGGACTCTAGCTCTCTGCAACACGACCTCGAGATCATTGCTAGCATTGCATGTGCAACTGTCCACTCTATCACCATACCGGGTTTTCTACTCCAGCGTGGACATATCGGGTCCTATAGTGTCCTTGCACCATCAAGGGCGTTGAACCAGAGGCTTGTTCCGTCTTATAGTGCTAAGCATGATGCCGCCACAACAGGATCTCTTCATTTCTAAACTGAATTAACATTTTCATTAACATTTATGACCAATGCATACATTTTGTATATATATTTAAATAATTATGTAGATCCATATATGTAAAAAATTATAATAATGATGGTAATACTACTAATGATGAAAATAATGATAGTGAAAATTATAGTAATAATAATAATTATTATAATATTAACGATGATGATGATGATGATGATAATAATGATAATGATGATGATAATAATGATAATAATGATAATGATTATAATGATAATGACAATGGTTATAATGATAATAGCATATGCAAGCCTATGGATGGGGTTTTGTATATCTAACCTCCCTCCCATATATGTGAATCGGACTTTTAAATATATAGAAAGAGGCTGGAATCTATGAAGACTAGATACTAAACGTGTTCTCTTGATCAGTCAGATAAATTAAGTCGTTTTTATTTTATTTTTATCTTTCCTTCTTTTAGATTAGTTTCCCAAAAGGCGCGAATTTGGGGGGAATTTTATTTCTTTTTTTGCAATTATGTGCCCTGATTGTCTTTTGTTTTTGTGCTTGTTTTCTTCCTTTTTTTTCCTTTTTTCTTCTTCTTTTGCTTATTTTCTCAATATTTTCTGTAATTCTTAGTATATGTATCTTTTTTTATTATATTTTTATCATATTTTACAATGTATTTTTTTCTTCTTTTTTCTTTTTATCCCTTTCTCTACCGATTCCTCTTCCCTTCCGCCCACACTCCATCCTTCCCTCCCTCAATCCTGATTCATCTCCCCTCCTTTCCTCCTTCCTTCCTTCCTTCCTTACCCTCCCTCCTTCCCCCCGTCACCCTCCCTCCCTCCTTCTTCTCCCCACCTCTTCCTCTCCTCTCTCCCTTCCCCCTCCTCCCCACTCTTCATCCTTCCTTCCCTCCTCCCCTCCCCCTTCCTCCCTCCTTCCCTCCCTCTCTCCCTCCCTCCCTCCCCCCCATCCTCCATCATTTCTTCCCTCCTCCCCTCCCTCCCTCCCTCCTCCCTCCTCTCCTCCCACCCTCCATCCTTCCTTCCCTCCTCCCCTCCCCCCTCCCTCCCTCCCCCCATTCCTCCCCCAAACAGCCGTCCGAATTGACAAACTCCCACAAAACCGAACCCCACGTATCATTTCTCTCCTCTCTTCTCCCTTCTCACCCATTTATCTCCTCCTCCTCTTCGCCCCGTCTTCGTAAGCCAGCTGTCTTCTCTCAGGTGGCGGAGCTCGGAGCGTTCGTGTAACCGTTCGCACAGCCGGATTGCCCGTTTCGGCATTCCTGCGTGGCCGCTGTCTTGGTTACGCCCGTAAGCCCGTATTGCACAACGCGAACGCACGCACGCACATACACACACATACATACACACATGCACACACACACGCACACACACACGAACACACACACACACACACACACACACATACACACACACACACTCACACGAACACGAACACACACGTACACACACACACACACACACACACACGAACAAACACACACACACAAACACACACGAACACACAAACACACACACACACACACACACACAAACACACACATATACACATCTTCATACTACACAGATATCATTCATTAAAAAGAGGGGGGAGTGAGTAAAGAGGAAAGAATAGAGTTTAGAAGATGGAGGAGGGGGAAGGGGAGAGGGGAGAAGGGGGGAGGGGGTGAGTGCATCGTAGAAATGACATTAAGAAGAAAATGGCGCTCGATCTCCTCACCTCGTGCGTTACGCCACAGAAGGATTACGAACACACTACAAAATCTGTCATTATTTAATCTGTGATGAAAAAAAAAGAAGGTGGGTAGTATTTATTTTATTATCTGGTTATGGATAATGATGATTCGTAGATTGAAAAGGAAAGAAATCTTATTTACGAAGTGTTTTGGTTTCGCTTTTTTCTTGGAACACCTGTAGTTCCTGAAGAAATGGTTGGGAGATTATTTCGATATCAAGGAAAGCATGAGGGGAAAAGCCGCTAAGAAAGCACCTTAACCCATTCCCATTGGAAAAATTAATAGATAACCAGTTATCCCATATTGAAACGCAAAACCGCTTGTACTGTTGATAAAAGATAATCACTTATCTTCTTAAGAATAATCATTAATCCCCTAAAACAAATTCATAACCACTTGTCCCTTAAAAAATAACTATTAATCCCCTAAAACAAAATATATATAACCACTTATCCCCTAAAAATTAACAATTAATCCCCTAAAACAAAATATATAACCACTTATCCCCTAAAAAAATTTACAATTAATCCCCTAACACAAAATATATAACCACTTATCCCCTAAAAAATTACAATTAATCCCCGAAAACAAAATATATATAACCACTTATCCCCTAAAAAAAAAATACAATTAATCCTCTAAAACAAAATATATATAACCACTTATCCCCTCTAAAAAAAAAAAAAATAGAATAAAATAAAATAAATTATCCCATCTCTGACGCAAGATTTTAGTTTCCATTTTTTTTCTCTCTCTCTCTAAGGATTTCTGTGAAGCCTAAATTTCTCGGGATCTCGACACACCCAGAACGAAACTTGGAAGACATGATTTCCCGCCCTTGATTATGTTCCTGATGACGTCACAGAGGATGCGGCTCGGTGATTGGTTCGTTGAAATGTGTTTGTTTTCGTTGTTTGTTGGGGGTTACTATTTGTGTGTTTTTGTTGTTGTGTTTATTTTTTGTTTGTTGAATGTATTGTGGTGTTTTACTTATTATTGTTTATTATTTTATCTTTTATTTGTTCTATCTTTATTCACTTTATGTATATTTTTTTGTCTGATGAGATGTGTGTTTTTATGATGTTTTTGTTTTTGTTTGTTGTTCTTGGTGTGTTTGTTGAGGAATATGCGTGTCTTTGTTTGTATTTTTATGTTGTTGCTCTTGCTTCCGTTTGGTCCGTTGGTTCAAATTTATGTTTTGTGATTTACTTTATGACTGTCCACTTAGCTATTTCTTTATGAGGTTTAATTGGAACTCTGGACTAAAAGGTCTTTTGATTATAGAACACTACCACCATCATTATCACCATCCTCATCATTATCCCCATCGCCATCATCACCACTAGCATCACCACAACCATCCTACTCACCTCATCATCCTCACCATCAACACCATTATCATCATCACCATCATCACTATCACCATCATCATCACCAACATCATCATCAACATCATCATCACCATCATCATCACCATCATCACTATCACCATCATCACCATCATCATCATCACCATCATCACCATCATCATCCCCATCATCATCACCATCATCATCACCATCAGGAGCCCTCAAGTCCAGGAGAGAAAGGTGTTTCTGTGACAGGACATTCCTCCTATAATAAGTTCCTCGAATGTAACAAACGATGGGATTTTAGATAATTTTTTATGTATTATGCTTCGGATGTGTTTTGTATGTGTTTATATATATGTGCGTGTGTGTATATGTATATATAAAATATATATATATCATCATCACCATCATCAACATCATCATCACCATCATCATCACCATCATCACCATCATCTTCACCATCATCAACATCATCATCACATCATCATCATCATCACCATCATCACCATCATCATCATCATCATCATCACCATCATCAACATCATCATCCCCATCATCATCACCATCATCACCATCATCATCACCATCATCAACATCATCATCACCATCATCATCACCATCATCATCACCATCATCAACATCATCATCATCATCATCACCATCACCATCATCACCATCATCATCACCATCATCATCACCATCATCAACATCATCATCCCCATCATCATCACCATCATCAACATCATCATCCCCATCATCATCCCCATCATCATCACCATCATCATCACCATCATCAACATCATCATCACCATCATCATCACCATCATCATCACCATCATCATCACCATCATCAACATCATCATCCCCATCATCATCACCATCATCACCATCATCATCACCATCATCATCACCATCATCATCACCATCATCATCACCATCATCATCACCATCATCATCACCATCATCATCACCATCATCAACATCATCATCACCATCATCATCACCATCATCATCACCATCATCAACATCATCATCACCATCATCATCACCATCATCAACATCATCATCACCATCATCATCACCATCATCATCACCATCATCAACATCATCATCACCATCATCATCACCATCATCATCACCATCATCAACATCATCATCCCCATCATCATCACCATCATCACCATCATCATCACCATCATCATCACCATCATCATCACCATCATCATCACCATCATCATCACCATCATCAACATCATCATCACCATCATCATCACCATCATCATCACCATCATCATCACCATCATCAACATCATCATCCCCATCATCATCACCATCATCACCATCATCATCACCATCATCAACATCATCATCACCATCATCATCACCATCATCATCACCATCATCAACATCATCATCAACATCATCATCACCATCATCATCACCATCATCATCATCATCATCATCAACATCATCATCACCATCATCATCACCATCATCAACATCATCATCACCATCATCATCACCATCATCATCACCATCATCATCACCATCATCAACATCATCATCACCATCATCATCACCATCATCATCACCATCATCATCACCATCATCAACATCATCATCACCATCATCATCACCATCATCACCATCATCATCACCATCATCATCACCATCATCATCACCATCATCATCACCATCATCATCACCATCATCATCCCCATCATCATCACCATCATCACCATCATCATCACCATCATCATCCCCATCATCATCACCATCATCAACATCATCATCACCATCATCATCCCCATCATCATCACCATCATCACCATCATCATCACCATCATCATCACCATCATCAACATCATCATCACCATCATCATCACCATCATCATCACCATCATCATCACCATCATCAACATCATCATCACCATCATCATCACCATCATCATCACCATCATCACCATCATCATCCCCATCATCATCACCATCATCACCATCATCATCACCATCATCATCACCATCATCATCACCATCATCACCATCATCATCACCATCATCATCCCCATCATCATCACCATCATCAACATCATCATCACCATCATCATCACCATCATCATCACCATCATCACCATCATCATCACCATCATCATCACCATCATCACCATCATCATCACCATCATCATCACCATCATCATCACCATCATCATCACCATCATCATCATCATCATCACCATCATCATCATCATCATCATCATCACCATCATCAACATCATCATCACCATCATCATCACCATCATCATCACCATCATCAACATCATCATCACCATCATCATCACCATCATCATCACCATCATCACCATCATCATCACCATCATCATCACCATCATCAACATCATCATCACCATCATCATCACCATCATCATCATCATCATCATCATCATCATCATCATCATCATCATCATCATCACCATCACCATCATCATCATCATCATCATCATCATCATCATCACCATCATCATCATCATCATCATCATCATCATCATCATCATCATCATCATCATCATCATCATCACCATCATCATCACCATCATCATCACCATCATCACCATCATCATCACCATCATCATCACCATCATCACCATCATCATCACCATCATCACCATCATCATCATCACCATCATCACCATCATCATCACCATCATCATCACCATCATCAACATCATCATCACCATCATCATCACCATCATCATCACCATCATCAACATCATCATCCCCATCATCATCACCATCATCACCATCATCATCACCATCATCATCACCATCATCATCACCATCATCATCACCATCATCATCACCACCATCATCACCATCATCATCACCATCATCATCACCATCATCATCACCATCATCATCACCATCATCATCACCATCATCATCACCATCATCATCACCATCATCAACATCATCATCACCATCATCATCACCATCATCATCACCATCATCAACATCATCATCACCATCATCATCACCATCATCATCACCATCATCAACATCATCATCCCCATCATCATCACCATCATCACCATCATCATCACCATCATCATCACCATCATCATCACCATCATCATCACCATCATCAACATCATCATCCCCATCATCATCACCATCATCACCATCATCATCACCATCATCATCACCATCATCATCACCATCATCATCACCATCATCAACATCATCATCACCATCATCATCACCATCATCATCACCATCATCAACATCATCATCACCATCATCATCACCATCATCACCATCATCATCACCATCATCAACATCATCATCACCATCATCATCACCATCATCACCATCATCATCACCATCATCATCACCATCATCATCCCCATCATCATCACCATCATCAACATCATCATCACCATCATCATCACCATCATCATCACCATCATCAACATCATCATCACCATCATCATCACCATCATCATCACCATCATCAACATCATCATCCCCATCATCATCACCATCATCATCACCATCATCATCACCATCATCAACATCATCATCACCATCATCATCACCATCATCATCACCATCATCAACATCATCATCACCATCATCATCACCATCATCATCACCATCATCATCACCATCATCAACATCATCATCCCCATCATCATCACCATCATCACCATCATCATCACCATCATCAACATCATCATCACCATCATCATCACTATCATCACCATCATCATCACCATCATCAGCATCACCATCATCATCACCATCCTCATCACCATCATCATTACCATCATCATCACCATCATCATCACCATCATCATCACCATCATCAACATCATCATCATCACCATCATCATCACCATCATCATCACCATCATCACCATCATCATCAACATCATCATCACCATCATCATCACCATCATCATCACCATCATCAACATCATCATCACCATCATCATCACCATCATCATCACCATCATCAACATCATCATCCCCATCATCATCACCATCATCATCACCATCATCATCACCATCATCATCACCATCATCAACATCATCAACATCATCATCACCATCATCATCACCATCATCATCACCATCATCAACATCATCATCAACATCATCATCCCCATCATCATCACCATCATCACCATCATCATCACCATCATCAACATCATCATCACCATCATCATCACCATCATCAACATCATCATCACCATCATCATCACCATCATCACCATCATCATCACCATCATCATCACCATCATCATCACCATCATCAACATCATCATCCCCATCATCATCACCATCATCATCACCATCATCAACATCATCATCAACATCATCATCACCATCATCATCACCATCATCACCATCATCATCACCATCATCAACATCATCATCACCATCATCATCACCATCATCAACATCATCATCACCATCATCATCACCATCATCACCATCATCATCACCATCATCATCACCATCATCATCACCATCATCATCACCATCATCATCACCATCATCAACATCATCATCAACATCATCATCCCCATCATCATCACCATCATCACCATCATCATCACCATCATCAACATCATCATCACCATCATCATCACCATCATCAACATCATCATCCCCATCATCATCCCCATCATCATCACCATCATCAACATCATCATCAACATCATCATCCCCATCATCATCACCATCATCATCAACATCATCATCCCCATCATCATCACCATCATCACCATCATCATCACCATCATCATCACCATCATCAACATCATCATCAACATCATCATCACCATCATCATCACCATCATCATCACCATCATCATCACCATCATCATCACCATCATCAACATCATCATCACCATCATCA
>BOPN01003897.1:76483-78983 GCA_017312705.2 Penaeus japonicus | reverse complement strand
TTTTTTTTACCCAAACCATGAAAACAGTATCAGTCAACATTAAAACGCTAGAGTTAGCTTCATGATGGGAAATGCCGTTAGTGCGTGGCATAGCACCTCCGGTTCTTGGAGTCTTCTTCTTACACATTCACCCCCTCCCCCTCCCACCCCCCCCCCCCTTCCCTAAATGCAGTTTGGTGATGACTTTTGTTCCTCTTCGTCGGACTGTCTTTATATCCGAGCCAAGCGTTATACCTTTCTTGGGATGCTACAGAGCAACGTGGTTCTAACTAAGATTTGGTTTGAAGGTCTTGTAGTCCATCCGGTATTGGGAACCATATTATAGGTCTTGGAAAATATTGATTAGATTTCGGACTTGCATGTTCGCATTTTGCAACACATGGTCTCCGGTATTTCCAATCAACCACGATTTTAAATCTACTCAGCTGGCCTAGTCCTACTTCCACAAGATTTATATCTATTTTATTTATTTTTATTTTTTTATTTTTTTTTTTTTTTAGTTGTGTGTGTGGTAAGAACAGCCTCATGAGCGGATGTTCATACAAACCCCAATAAGGGAACAGATGACATCTTTAGGCGAAAGACTCGAGAGCGCAGAATCAAAAGAGGAACCAGACTGGTGTAGTTCTGGTAAGTTTTGACACTCATATCTAAATTCTCTTCAAATTAACAAACCTACCCGAATCTGGAGGTTTGCAACAAGCCCAACATAGAATGCCTTTGTCATTCTGGTTCAAGATCTTAAACAAAATGTCTTCAATTTTTTCTAGAAAAGTAAAGTCACTGATCTGAATGTGAGTGTTTTCTTTCTAACACAGTGCTATGCCTACTACATACGAGCTTTCATCTCTGCATATCCATGGGCTACATTCCAATAGTTTGCCGTAGTCTTAGGCTATCAACTTCATTGCCTCTGTGTATGTGGCTGGTAAGAAAAACCCCGTTCATTTGCCAACATAAATCGAATTGTGTTGGATGTGGGAGAATTATGTGGTATGTCGTATGGTATTGTGTAGAAGGGTAGGTCTAATGACTAAACTGTATATCTCTCTCTCTTTCTCTATCTCTTTTTCTCTCTCTCTCTCTCTCTCTCTCTCTCTCTCTCTCTCTCTCTCTTTCTCTCTCTCTCTCTCTCTCTCTTTCTCTCTCGTCATCTCCTTCTCTCCCTCTCCACCCTCCCCATTTCCCCCCTCTTTTCCCCTTCCTACCCCCTGATAAATTTGAAAATAAAGTAGACAGGAATACAAAACAAAGACGTTATCAAGAAATTAATTCCCCTTATTTATCCAAAGGAATTCGATCCTTCTCCTCCTTCAGGAACGCATTTCCAAGCATTCGATTCCTTATCAAAGAGGACTTCCTAAAATAAAATTGAAAGCGGCTTCAATATACCGAGATTACTGGATTTAAGTCATAAATATCAATCACGCGTTTTATCTAAGTCACCCGTGCATCGACCAGAAATTAATATAAATCGAAAACGTAAATTCACACTTTATTTTTGCAACAGGAACTTTCTGCACGACCTAGATGGAACATTATGATAATAAGTAACAAGTATATGATAATAAAACAAATAGCATATAAGATAATAAAATAAACAAAACAAAAGAAATGCTAATGTAGTCGAAGTTTTGATTCGTTTTCCTGCCACGAAGTTTCCAAAAGTGAAGAACGGGGTGCGAACTCGTTTTGCCTCCTACTCTTTCTTCTTCTTCTTCTTCTTTTTTTTCTTCTTCTTCTTCTTCTTCTTCTTTTTTTTTCTTCTTCTTCTTCTTCTTCTTCTTCTTCGTCGTCGTCGTCGTCGTCTTCCTCTTTTTCCTCTTCCACTTCTTTTTCTCCTCTTTACTTTTCTTTTTTTACATCCTTCTCTTCCTTAATCTTCTACTTTTTCTCTTCTTCTTCTTCTTCCCCCTTCATTCCTTTTTATCATTCCTTCCTTTCTTCTCTCCTCCATCTTTCCCTTCCTCCCCCCCCCCCCCCTCTTCTCTCCATTCTTTCTTCCTTTCCTCCTCCCCCTTTTCACTCTCCATCCTCCCTTCATCTCTCCCCCCCCTCCCTTCCCACTCTCCTCCCTCCCTCCCATTCCCCCCTTCCTCCTCCACCCTGTCCCTCCAACTTCCCCCCTTCTCTCCCTCTCCCCCCTCCCCCTCCCCCCATCTCAAACCGGGAGACCCTTTCGCAGCAGAAAACAGAAGCACCCCCCTTGCCGCTCGCTGTCCTTGATCCAGACTCCAGACTCCAGAAGAGGCTCGGGTTTTGCTCTGGAGAGAATTCCAAAGCACGGGAGTTCACAGCCGACTTTTTCTGTGGGGTTCTCTGGGTCGAAGTCCCGTTATAAATATATATATATATATATATATATATATATATATATATATATATATATATATATATATATATATATATATATATATACATATATGTATATATATATATATTAATAAAAAAAAGATATACATATACATATAAAAATATTATATATATATATATATATATA
>BOPN01003897.1:56483-71483 GCA_017312705.2 Penaeus japonicus | reverse complement strand
ATATATATATATATATATATATATATATATATATATATACTATATATATATATATATATATATATATATATATATATATATACATACATATATATATATATATTTACATATAATATATAATATAATATAGTATAAAGATATCTATATCTATCTCTATATATATCAATCTATCTATCTATCTTTCTATCTTTCTATTTATCTTTTTATCTCTATCTATCTCTATCTCTATCTCCATCTCCATCCATCCATCCATCCATCTATCCATCTATCTATCCATGTTTCCATCTGTCTATCTATCAATCTATCTTCTATCTGTCTATCTATATATGCATCAGACTAGTCTAACATTTCTAAATCCCAATTCTACAAACATCTCACATAATATACTTAGAGGTGGGTTCCTTAAATAAAGTGGATATAAAGGTATCAATTACAGACCTTATTTCATTTTTCTTTTTTATTAAGGATGACTACAATGTCCGGCTTTAAGCCAGAGTGATTTTCAAAATTCAGTGACTTGCCACACATAATACAATAAGTTACAGACAGCAGCTACAGTGTGGCAAAACACTGTCTTTTTCTATTTTTTCTTCCTTTTTAGATGCTTAAAAAATAGGGATACAAAAGCAAGAAATTTCATCATCTTAAACCTGACATCTTACTAACTCTATGATGACGAAACGTTGTACCTTTCTCTGTTTTTGTGGATAGTTGTAATGTGAACCGGAAATTTCCTTCCAGGAGTCTTGTGACTGCTTGAAATCGTGGATGGAACATAGAGTGACGATGACACATGAAGACCAGAGCAGTTATGAATGTAAAATAAAAGGGTATGATGACTGACCGGTTGCGATTAATTGTTTCGGAAACTGTCTCTTAGAGTGAGAGGCTGGTTGATAATGGGTAACATTGCTAAGATTAATGGGGAAAAAAAATTTACTTAAATTTTGAAAAACTAGTGACAGGGATTTGGAATACTTGTATTTTTTCATGTTGAAGTGAAAATAATAAATTCATGGTAAAGATTTAGAAAGAGAAACTCAATATGCCTGGCTAAATGGTCACATGTAGAGTGAATTTCCTTACAAACGAACAACTGCATTTGAACATTTAAAGGACATTTACATACATAGAGAATACAAATAAATGTATCTTGATGAGGGACAACCGTCCAAACAAAACTACCTTACCTAAATGCTCACCTTATTATGCTGAAAACTCACTGATTCCTATTAATACAAATTAGAGGGAGGATATGTACATGTATGTACATTAATACTGGACCTGTAATTAGTACTTTCTAGCTTTAACCCTAAGTTCACAATGGTTGAGCAGTCCATTGACAAAACCATTTTTTTATATAAGCTTCTCACATAGGAAATGTTAATTTTTTTTTTAACTTGAATATAAAATTACACAAAAGTGTTAGGTGCGACATTTAAGTTACTGTATTTTTTTCCCTTCTTTTCTTTTTTCAATAGTGAATTCTTACTACATTCTGTATAACTATATTAATTTGTATAAATTATATTTCTTTGTGAACTTTTAGACTCCCTCTCACCTTGTAATATCATTCTACTAAAGAAGTAATGACATGCTTGCTTTGAGGGGAACATAACAGCTGGAAATTTATCGTAATTAGGTTGTATCTTACATCTGAATCTGAAGCAAATTAAATAGACAACCTTAGAGAGAGAGAGAGAGAGAGAGAGAGAGAGAGAGAGAGAGAGAGAGAGAGAGAGAGAGAGAGAGAGAGAGAGAGAGAGAGAGAGAGAGATAATGAAAAAAGAAGAAAAGATGCCACTACGTCCTATAGGACTAACACTAACACTCACACTATAAGATTTGAAAATTGCTCCTCCCCCTTTATAAATTACTAATCCCCTTCGACTTACACCCTTGCCCCCCTCTACAGAACTAAGTCTCGATCTTGGCCGTTCCATTAGTGGGAGGCGGCGATGGAGCAGCATAAGGACAGCCCAAGAACTGATCAGCAATGCGCCCTGCTTCCCGAAGGCCACTGAGCAGGGCTCCGTGTACTGTGGCGGGGTAGTTTCGGATGGTGTGCTCGCCTCCGAAGAACAGTCTGAGGGCGAGATGAATAGCACAACACTTTTTAACCATTCACATTAAAATGTACATGGTTGCTATTTCTATCCCATTACAAGAGTGCCTAGGATAGAAAAGTTTAATCCTGTTACCATGATGGGAATTGGTAGTAAGAATTGGAAAAACAGTGTCAAATACCTTGCCTTCCAAGACAATAAATATCAGGCCCATGCCCATCTTAGCATGACAGTAACTATAACCAAAAGATACTTTCTCATCCACCTTCCCTACACAACTACATAATCCACACAAACTACACTAGTGTAAAAAAACATTACTATACACATAATAATTTCATGTACATTAACACTGAACTTGCACTAAGCGCTTTTTGTAACTTGAACCATAAGTTCAAAATGGCTGGGCTGGGTATCTTAGGATATTGTGTTTTCTATCAATTTCTTTACTTATTGTCTGGTACAAGTCAGCATATGATACATTAGAATAGTGATACTAATTAGCATTTGATATGATGCAGTAGTTACCCAAATGAAGAAATAACAAGCGTGTATTTTGAACAAAGAAATGCAGTGCAAAAGTGATCCGACCCTCCAAAAAATGCCCGCCGCAGAAGGGTTAATGACAACAAACAACAAAATAAACAATGGACAGAGCATACCTTGGAGGCGGGGAAGGTGCCTCGTTCGGGTTTTGTGAATTCTGCGGGTTCTGATTGGTCTGGTGTGGGGAGATGGGCGTGGCCAGGATGTCGTAGTCGTTGCCAGATGCCCCCGTGGAGACAAAGGAGTAGGAGCCTCTGGACCACGGGTCTGCACGCCATCTGGTCACGACCGTTTCTTTGGGCTGTGGGAAGAAAGGGTATTTGCAGGGATGTTTAGTTTAAGAATATAAATCAGTTGAAAAAAAAAATTGAAAAATGAAGAGCTAATTCTAATGAACAAATAGCAAAATTGGATGGAGCTGAACCTCATTCAATGTCAGGGTTTTATTCTTAAAAACTCCAACTTTAACTGCGTTAAGTGAAACATTTGCTTTTTTAGTTCCTTGGTCAGCTGGATGTATTTGTTGCTGCAGCAACATTATTCATTTAATAATTCAACTTTGGCATATAACATATTATATGCCATTGTTTTTTTTATGTTTCTCTCTTTACATAACACAAAACAATAATAAACTACTGGGTGATCTTAATCCATTGCAGATGGGGATAGATTCACTTGCCCAGTCTCCAGGATGAGTTTTATTTCTGAACAAGGCAACTTCACAAAACATACTTTGGATTTTTCCCGCTCTATTTCAGCCACTCATTGTAAAGGTTGAGCCATTTTTGTGTTTTATTGTACTTAGAGACTTTTATGTGTCACATGACAGGCTTTATCAATGCTGCAGTTGACTAAAATTGTAGTATTGGGTCCATATCAGTTCATTATTTTTCTTTATGCTCAGTTTGACAATAACATTGCAGTTTTATGGGAGGACAAAAAGTAACTTTATTTTTACATATTCATGTACTGTCATGAATGAATATAAAACATATAACCATCTACAATACAGATAACATGAAGGGGTAGGGAAGAGGAAAGAAACCTGTGCATATGACTGTGAGTGCCACAGTAAAAGGCATCCCTACAGACACTGGGGCACATTTTACACATTGGGATGGTTTGAGTCACCTTTCTCTTTTCGTTTTGCCTGCACATCCTTCATCGAGAGTTAGAGATCAGTAACTTTCTGTGTGCTATTGCTCTATAAAGATAGTTCTTGCTAGAGACCACATATGAGTGCCATTCAAGGCTTTTTCTTCTGCTGGTGCTAGAAGAAAGTGGCGCCATCTATGTTTTGGATGTTAGGTTGACTTCATAGTACAATATATTACAGTAATTATAGTAATTGTGACTGCAATAGTCTTCATCACTTACTACTTACTCATAGAACAATAAAATAGCAGTGATCCAAAATCCTCAAACATCATGTACATCATGACACCCGTACAAAATGGGTTATCACAATTCAATATATATATATCAAATAAATAAACAAATAAATAAATATTTATCTATTCATCTATTCATCTACTTATTCATTTATATATATATACATATTTACATAATAAACAATAAATAATAAACAGTATTAATGAAATGTAAAGAAAATAACATCTACCACAGCATCCACATGCATTACCTGTGGTACAGACGAGTTGCCAAAGATTCCCTTGAGCACCGCGATGCAACGGCCGACAATGACGTCATCGCTGACATTCTCCATGATTGCCGCGGCCTCTCCCGCCACCAGGGCTAGGAGCACTGGGGCACGGTAGAGATACCAGAACAGGAAAAGTTCCCCTGTGGTAAACAAAGAATGAAGCATGAATTTGTGATGGAACAAGATGCCTAAATATGCACAGCCATGCACTCTTTCATATGGATATATATTCTACTTTAAAAAGTAAAATGCAAAAAAAAATAAACAATAAATAAAAAAATACCAAATGTATTTCTCGGTCTTTTCTAATCCATCAAAATCCAATCATATACTATAAATTTTGAAAAGGCACTTATTTGTTTATTCAAGTTAGGCAATGATAAAATTAATAAAAAAAGAAGTGTAAATTTGGAAAAAACAAAAACAAAAGACTTTTGGCTTCTATTTCAAATAACCAGCTAAGTCATCTAACCTCTGCTTGCTGTTGTTGATCCCACGTGACCAAAGAGATTCGCATTTGGGTCCCAGAACACGCGATCAAAACATAAGACGACCTGGAATTTGTATAAAAATGGTTACCACATTTACCCTATATATGTACACAAGATCAAAGCATATCGTAAATACTTCCCTCATCAGACAATACTTCACCAAAAGAGGAGGAGGAGGAAAAGAAGGAGGTTGGGGAACAGAAGGAGGAGGAGAAAAGAGAAGGAGGAGGAGGAGAAGGAGGGGGAGAGGAGGGAAGGGAGGGGAGGAGGAGGGGGAGGAGGAGGAGGAGGAGAAGAAGAAGAAGAAGTAGAAGAAGAAGAAGAAGAAGAAGAAGAAGAAGAAGAAGAAGAAGAAGAAGAAGAAGAAGAAGAAGAAGAAGAAGAAGAAGAAGAAGAAGAAGAAGAAGAAGAAGAAGAAGAAGAAGAAGAAGAAGAAGAAGAAGAAGAAGAAGAAGAAGAAGAAGAAGAAGAAGAAGAAGAAGAAGAAGAAGAAGAAGAAGAAGAAGAAGAAGAAGAGGTAGAGGATGGGGAGGAGGAGAAGGAGGAGACAGAGAAGGAGAAGGAGAAGGAGGAAGAGGAAGAGAAGGAGAAGAGTGGGTGAACAGGAGGAGGAAGAGGGGAAAAAAGAGGAGAGAGCAGAGGAGGGGATGGAGGAAAAGGGAGGGAAGAGAAAGGGGAAGAAGAGGAAGAGGAAGAGGAAGAGGGGGAGGGGGAAGGGAGGGAGAGAGGGAGATGAAGAGGGGAATTAGGAAAGGAGGAGGAGGAGGGAGGAGGTGAGGGGAATCACAACAATTACCTTATTGAGATTTCCGAAACCTAATCTCGAGATTGCATCAACTTTCCACTGTGGCAAAGGTGGACTGAATGTGACAGTGTGTGGAGCATTCTGGTTCGCAATGACTGACTGCTTTAGAACACCCAGAGGTAGTGTGCATAAAACTGCATCAGCTGAAAAACAAAAGGTGAAAAGGTTAAAGTTCACTCTCCTACTTCTGCTATCATCATATACAGTATCTTAGTTATGTTAATTTACTGCAATTACTAATTTGCGAATGTGTAAATGATTATTCAAAGGGGAAGAACCACCAGAAAAATTGAAATTTTTTTTATTTTTGCCTGCAAAATATACTTGGAGAAAAGCACTTACAAATCAGTAAATCTTCACCATCTTGCAAGACATTTGGATACAATACATTAACCCAATCCCGACGGGCCCAGCGATAAGTGGAAACCCCCTACGCCGGGCCTATGCAATATTGCATTGGGAACATCACACTGGTGCATCGCCCCGTCATCGGGCATTTAGCCGTGTCACATGAGTGTGATGCACCATCATCAAAGGGTTAACAAAACACAAAAAAAAAGTTTTTTGCTAGAGTTATCTAGCAATACCTCTCACTAGCTGTCATCACTATAAACAATTGGGGAATACTACATTGTTAATGCTAAAGCCTTCTGAGTAAGCCTCCTAACAACAAAGATTTCTCACACTTCTCAATCAGCTCAATGCCTATCAGTCATTATCGGTTTGATTTCATTCATACACAAGCAGTAACTGTAGTAGCTTTTCATAGCTTTGACAATCCACCTGGAGAACCAGGTCATGATAGCTGTTGAGGGGGATAAAGAGGCTGGAGGATTTGTGGTTCTAAAGGGTTATAACATCCTATCAAAAAATATATCTATGTGTGTAAAAGACAATAAAACCTTGCACGATACTTATTCAATCCTTACAGCTTACCTTTTAAAGTCGCTGGGTTGGAGTGGTTACGGGCATTCGATACTGTGACCTCGACCCCGGTGTTTGTGTATAATATTTTGCGCACTGCGGTGTTTAGCCGGATATCTAGGCCTTCACTGAGTGCTACTGGAACACATGAGTATCCATTCCGAACTGGAAAAATACACAAATCTTAATTAAGTGATCATATATGGTTGTGTATATACATGTACTGACTGACTGAATGGATGCATAAATGAAAAGATGAATGAATGAATGGATGGATGTCAGGAGGAGAAGGACACATATGTGAATGAATATATCCATGTGTGTATACATACAGTATAAACAACACTAACTCCTCCACTGAACAAACCTGTAAGATGGCTGCCTGAGAACTCAAAATCATCATCTTGATCCCAGTGTTTAAGGGAGAGGTTATGCAAGGGAGTGGCATTGGCAAACTCGAGATTGGCGAAGTGCCAGTCCAGGATCTGCCTGTCGCGGGAGGAGAGGTAGACGTCACTCGGAGACGATGCCTCGAGTTCCTGCAGTTTGTCCTCAATCTCACGCTGCTGTTCAACGAGCTGATCCCACTCCTGCATTTTGGGGGAGAGTGTTTACAGGGAAAGCAGAACTGATTTTTTTTCTTTTTTTTCTTTTTTTTTCTATATATGCATTCATAAGTGTAAAATATAAACCAAGCTATATGCCTTTTGATTAAATTGAAAAACAAATCTGTTACTGATGTGTATATATAAGAATGTATGATCTCTTTCATGCCCAAATGCACACACAAGCACACACACACACATACCCATACACAGGAAAACACACACACACACACACACACACACACACACACACACACACACACACACACACACACACACACACACACACACACACACACACACACACACACAAAATACCAAAAAAATAAGGGTATAAATTCAACACATAGTCACCTTGCAGGCATTCTGCAATTCCCGCAGCTTGACACGATAAACAAATTCATTTGTGATATTTCGTGAATTTCTCTTTTCACTCAGCTGTTCGTGTTCTTTGTGAAGTGTTTCAATCTTCCCGTGGAGTGTGTGCATCTAAAACAAACATCAAAACGTTAGATTAATTGAAACATAATACTCTTTTATAATGACCTTATCTTACTAGTTAAATGACAATA
Organism: Penaeus japonicus; assembly: GCA_017312705.2. Classification (NCBI taxonomy): domain Eukaryota; kingdom Metazoa; phylum Arthropoda; class Malacostraca; order Decapoda; family Penaeidae; genus Penaeus; species Penaeus japonicus. The sequence goes on along the minus strand of BOPN01003897.1, from coordinate 63,811 downwards.
GTCTAAAGTATCAGTAAATATTCATGACTTCTATTAAAATGGATTGAACTAAGGCATCAACTCACCTTGTTTAAGACAGTCTTGAGTTTCTCTTGTAATTTGACAACTGTTTTCCAGTGATTAACCTGTTTTTCTTTAACATTCTTTTCTTGTAAGCTAGTTTATTTATAGGAAAAGAAAGATATATATATATGTTAGTTGCAGTTATTGCAGTAATAAATATAAAAAACATGACTGATCTCCAGCTATACACAGTTCTACTTGTTGCTTCATACAACAGTATCAAGTCATATGCATTAATATTCTTCAACCAACTTTACCGAGACAAGCTTGAACTTCTCTTCAACTTACTTAATGACCCACTCCAGTGCTTCGCCAAGACTGATGGGACGATTATCAACATAATTAAAATCAAGCTGATGCGACAAGAAGCTGGTTGCCTCAAGGAGACGATTAAATTCCCTTTCGACCATTTCGTCTTTGTCTTTCAATACCTAAGCAGGAGAGAAGAGACTGCTGTGAACTTCGGGAAAAGTTTACATAACTAGAGAAAAGTAAGCAGCATATATTACACTTAATTTTAACTAGTATATTATGAAAGAAAAAAAAAAAAAAATTCATCTCTATCTTACATCTACAACAATTGATCCTACAAGCAATAACTTTGCGTGTTCTCTTTAACCTCATACAGCAGGCACTTCTGCATGCATTACACTTATTTTTCAATGAATATATCATAAATGAACATATCCTAAGCATCGCATCAAAACACTTCATGCCACTTCCTTTCTCACATGTACTACCTGACTAACACTACAGCCAACAACTCACCGTATTCCCGTTGGACTCGTACAGCGGACACTTTTGCTTGATGCAAATGAGTTCCATGTTGATCTGCTTCGATAGGACGTTAAGTGGATTTCCTCCCAGCCCCGTCACCACCATTGCTCCGAGGTCGGCGATATATGCCCCCTTTCGGAAGGTTGCTATCCTGCCCCCAACCCGGTCCTGTCAGGTCAGATAAGCTTTGATGTACAATTCTTTAAATCAAGAGGAAAAGAGAGAAAGAGAGAGAGAGAGAGAGAGAGAGAGAGAGAGAGAGAGAGAGAGAGAGAGAGAGAGAGAGAGAGAGAGAGAGAGAGAGAGAGAGATTGATTTGATTTTGATATGTTTATTCATACTATATACATTGTATACACATGAATAGGCATAGGAACTATGCCTAGATGATTTGTACAGTTCATGTTAGATTCTGAGACATACATTGTTGGTAAAGCAGATATTACTGTGACCCTGTCAATCAATAAGCTAGGGCAAAGCTATACATAAGACATAGTAGTGCATGTATATCACTCTAGAGAGGCCTTGCAATTTTATCTATTACAGGCAAAGTCCTTGTGTTTACGTAATATATCTGATAAAATGCTGTCCTCTATAAAGGATGTTGTATTACTGTACAATGTTTTACGTTCAATCCTTTCATGAAATTCTTCAATTAGAGGACATATCATTACATATGAGAGAGAGAGAGAGAGAGAGAGAGAGAGAGAGAGAGAGAGAGAGAGAGAGAGAGAGAGAGAGAGAGAGAGAGAGAGAGAGAGAGAGAGAGAGAGAGAGAGAGAGAGAGAGAGACACAGAGAGAGAGAGAGAGAGAGAGAGAGAGAGAGAGAGAGACAGAGAGAGAGAGAGACAGACAGAGAGAGAGAGAGAGAGAGACAGAGAGAGAGAGACGGACAGAGAGACACAGACAGAGCCAGAGACAGGGAGAGAGAGAGACTGAGACAGAAAAGGGAATCAAAAGAGACAAACACCCATTATAAAACCCCATTCAACATGGCAAGAACTCACCCTCGCTTCCAATACGATGACTTCAAATCCAAAAGAACTGAGTTGTTGCGCAGCTGCTAGCCCTGCAATTCCGGCACCAATAACAATGATGCTCCCATACTTCTTTTGTGGCAGAGGCTAGGGGACGGGGGGGAAAAATCATTCAGTCTTGCAATTTGTTAACATTCAAACTTATCTAGTTTGAAGAAAACATAAATTATTACTATCATTATAAGTAATCATTATCATCATTAATCACTACCACAACCACAATAACAATCCTTGTCATCATAATAGTTGATTATATTAAGGATAATGACGACAACGACTATAATAGCAAGGGCAATGGCAATAGCTAGGGGAATGACAATCACAACAGCGATGATGATGACACTAATAATGACAATGACAATGAAAAATGATGGCAATAATGATCAATCAACCAATTAAGGTACTAACCTTCACACGCTTAAAGATCCCAAAGTTGATGTACCCATGGCGTTCAAGGTACGCGTGGATGCGAGCGCACAGCACACTCTCGGAGTTGAAAGGTTGTTCGAGGTTTGCCATGACACCTTCGTAGGTCAGTTCTTGGAGAGGATTTTCCAGCCACATTTGCAGCTAGTTAAAAAAAAGTAAATCTTCATTTGTCACAAAGCAAAGTATAACAAAAGCTGTATCAATATTCATATACATAAATAATTTTTTTTTTTCTCTTTCTTTCTTTACTTTTCTTTTCTTCAGACTGCCTTCTATTCCACTAGACTTTGAGCTTGAGGGAAAATGGAACACAAGGCCTATAACTAGATATCAGTACCTTGTTCCAAGTAACTGTTATTGGCATTTACAGTTTTCTGCAATGCATTACTATAAGATCCTCTTCTCTAACAGAAACTTTAGTGAAACAGAAAAAAAAATACATGGAATTACTTCCTTAACATAACTAGCAACTTAAAATAAATATGTAAAACATGAATTAATAAACAATAAATAGTTATAAACAAAACAAAAAAAACAGACAAGTAATTCAACACACTAATTAATGAACTAAATAACTGGCACATAAACCGACAAACAAACAAAATAACAGCTTAACTACCTAACTAACAATCTCAAGCCCCCAAGCACAACCCAGGACCTAACCCAAGCACTACCCCAGGACCTAATTCATCATTCAGTGCACATTGTCCTTATAAGGATTGCATTATCCTTACAAGTAAAGAGCACGTTATCCTTATAAGTAAAGTACATCATCATAATAAGTAATCATAACTGTTATGGATCATTAAACAATATCACTAACACTATCACTATCATTGGTTTAATCCCTAAACATGACCCCATGACACAATTAACTCAATCCCAACGGACCCTGCGATAAGTGGAAACCCCCTACGCCGGGCCTATGCAATATTGCATCGGGAACGTCACACTGGTGTGTCACCCCGTCATTGGGCATTTAGTAGTGTCACACGGGTGTGACGCACCATCATCATGGGGTTAACGATTTGGTTCCTGATGTGCAGGAAGAACATATCATCCTTATAGATAATATATTATCCTTATAAATCTTATAAATTTAAGTAATCATTATTTTTATCAATCACTAACACTAACTATAACACTAACACTATCCCTATCCTGATCACTTTCACCATCGTTATCACTATTGCTATCTTTATTCCTATTCCTATCACCATCCTTATATCTATTACTATTCCTATGCCCATCCCCATCACTATGCCCATCCCCATCCCCATCCCTAACCCTATTCCTATCCCCATCCCCATCCCCATCCCCATCCCCATCCCCATCCCCATCCCCATCCCCATCCCCATCCCCATTCCCATTCCCATCCCCATCCCCATCCCCATCCCCATCCTTATCCCCACCCCCATCCCCATCCTTATCCCTATTCCTATCCCCATCCCCAACCCCATCCCCGTCCCCATCCCCATCCCAATCCCTCTCTCACTCTCACCATCCCTATCACTATCTCCGGCCCCAAACACGACCCCCAAGAGCCAACTCACGATTCGGTTCCTGATGTGCAGGAAGAGGCGGTGCGTGGGAGGGGGGCTCTTGACGATGTCGGAGAAGAGCGATCCTTCCAGAGTGGTGAGCTTGTCCGAGGGCATGCGACTCTGGAACGAGGCTCCTTCCAAGCCAACTGGATGAATTCACAAATCATGATGTGCGATTTCTTTTTGTTTTTAACTTACTTGTTGTTTGGGGGGTTTGTGGGTGTGGGTGTGGGTGTGGGTGTGGGTGTGGGTGTGGGTGGGTGTGGTTGTAAGTGTAGGTGGGTGGGTGGACATATTGGATGTGGGTGGATATGGACGGATGTGGGTAGATATGGATTGGTGTGGGCGTGGGTGGGCGAGTGTTTGGGTGTGGGTATAGATGTAGGTGTGGGTGTGGGTATAGGTGTAGGTGTAGGTGTAGGTGTAGGTGTAGGTGTAGATGTAGGTGTGGGTGTGGGTACAGGTCTAGGTGTGGGAGTGGGTGTGGGAGTGGGTGTGGGTGAGGGTGTGGGTGAGGGTGTGGGTGAAGGTGACAGTGTGGGTGTGGGTGTGGGTGTGGGTGTGGGTGTGGGTGAGGGTGTGGGTGAAGGTGACAGTGAGGGTGTGGGTGTGGGTGAGGGTGTGGGTGAGGGTGAGGGTGAGGGTGAGGGTGTGGGTGTGGGTGAGGGTGTGGGTGAGGGTGTGGGTGAAGGTGAGGGTGTGGGTGAAGGTGAGGGTGAGGGTGAGGGTGAGGGTGAGGGTGTGGGTGAGGAAGTGGGTGAGGGTGAGGGTGAGGGTGAGGGTGAGGGTGAGGGTGAGGGTGAGGGTGAGGGTGAGGGTGAGGGTGAGGGTGAGGGTGTGGGTGTAGGTGTGAGTGTGAACATGGATGTAGATGTAGATGTGGATGTGGATGTGGATGTGGATGTGGATGCGGATGCGGATGCGGATCTGGATGTGGGTAAGGGTGAGGGTGTGCTGGGTGTGCATATGTCAGTTTGTCTAAAAAACTAATGAAACCAATTCAACATCTGACCATAGTTACATACTTAGTCAAGTGTACTTAAACTTAATGTAAACTTATTCTTAAGATATCTATACCATGCAATAACACAAGAAAAAGCTGCTTTATTTAATTCCAAGCTTCTACATTTTGGTCTTTCTCCAATATACTTCCTATTATAAAGTAATCGATAACCCTCAATCAGTCACAAAGATATATCTTTGCTGATATCCACCTGTACTTTGGAATAAACAACAGAATCACAACCTCATAGGGAAAACAACAACCATCGTATAAATCGATTTTGAGATACATACCTGTAGGGTCATCCTGTTCCGCTTCTCCATCCGCCTCTTCTTTCTCTGTCTTTTCCGTTTTCACTTCCTCTTTCACTTCCGTGGGGGTCTGTTCCTCTTCCACCTCCGCCTGCAAATGATAAACATGTAATCACAAGAGCCACAATCATGGTGGTTGTTCGCAGTTTAGTACTTTTAGTACAAAACAGACTACTTTAGTTTACAGTACCATGAATATTGCATGTACCATTGCATTTAATTGCCTTCATGTACAGTTAACCCAATCATGATGGGCCCAGCGAGAAGTAGCAACCCCCTACTCTGAGCCTATGCAATATTGCATCGGGAACGTCACACTGGTGTGTCGCCCCGTCATCAGGCACTTTGCCGTGTCACATGGGTGTGACACACCGTCATCATTGGGTTAAGGGTCTCATGCACCCATACACATACACACACATAAATACACACACAGACACAGACACAGACACAGACACAGACACAGACACAGACACAGACACAGACACAGACACAGACACAGACACAGACACACACACATACACACATACACACATACACACATACACATACACATACACATACACATACACATACACATACACATACACATACACATACACATACACATACACACTGTATAATCACTCTGACAATTGTATGATGGCTTCATTGTGTGCATAGAGTGAACTGTTTCCCTACAAAGTGATCGAGCCCTTCGGATAAGAATGAACCGACTTTTACGTTCATGATCTGGCCACAACGTGATTGTGTGCGCATATATCATTCTGATGGACACATATAGTATTTGCACATTCTGACACTACGTTACATGTGGAATTGAAGTAATATCTAACAATATAAGAGATAGACAACAATACAAGGGTTCTAAATTCACTCCCTGAAATCCACGAGTATATCTCTTTCTTCCACCTAACCACTGTTAATAAACACCTACACTTAGAGAAATAAACAATTAACAACGTGCGTGTCCACTATAATGATCATTAAATACGAATAACAAATATTCACTTAACAACTATCTAGCACATTTCACACTACACATGCAACCACATTATCATCACAGTATCATACAAAACCCACTTTTAAGCGTAGTTATCAACCATTCAGTGATGAATAGCATCATTAAAACCCTAGTTTCGTCTTTAAAAAAAAAAAGCCTAAAAGACGGACCTCCAGAACACACATACCTTCCCTCTTTTCTTCTTCCCTTTCCGTACATCATCTTCTTCTGGTGTTTCTACCGGCCGTTTTAGATTGGTCACTTCTTTACTCTCCATAAGTAGGCCGTTCTTCTTTTTCGTAATTTTGTCTAATTTGGGGGGTACAGCTAAGCGAGAAAATGACGTTTTCTTCCCAGGCAGTCAATAACAAGTTTGTAAACACTGAATGAAGCTGTTGTGAGTATCGTGCGCGTTGTTTCTATTGTTGTACGGCGTTGTCGTAAACATTAGTGTCATTATCTTCATTTTTTATGGTTTTCATGGATCTTTTGATATTTTTGAGGTGGTAATATGAATTTGTATGTTATTTGTTATTTTTTATGGGGTGACTTTTTTGTTGGAATGTTCTTAGCTGAATAGTTTGTAAACAGTAATTATCGTACGTTTTTTGGATGCTACAGTGTTACGTATACTCTCTTCCCCAAATTATTGAAATACAGAATCACTCCTTTTGTAATGTAATTTTTCGTTAAATTCATCCTGTTTCAATTGTTGTCAATCGGTCATCATATACTCATAATGACTGTTATTTTGAACACTTGCGGAATAGTAAGGAATCTTCAAGCGTTGTGTTCTGTGCATGAAAGATCCTTTTTTTTTTGTTAATTATTTTCTGTGTGATGTTGCAAGTACTTATGATTGCAAGCATGACTGTAAGCATGTTTTATATAGCTTCAATTTTGCTATGACTACATCATCCCCTACATCTCTCTCTCTTATTATTATAATTATTATTGTTGTTTTTGCTGTTGTTATTATCACTATCATCATCATTATTATGATTACCATTTTTTTATTATAAATATTATCATTATGTAATTATTATCATCATTGATATTATTATTAATATCATTATTATTATTATTATTACTACTGTTATTATCATTATCATTATTATTATATTATCATTAATATTGATATTATTATTATTATTATTATT
>BOPN01003897.1:43983-51483 GCA_017312705.2 Penaeus japonicus | reverse complement strand
TTACACAAATTTCTCAAAGAAGAGAAGCAGAATACCCCTAAATACCCAGAAAATGGTTTAAAAACTGGCCGTACTTATTTTCCAGCCTCTTCTGCCCGCAAACGCACGTGCTCGACAACAAACAACATGGCTGCAAACGGTAGGTCTCACATCTCCCGGTCGAGTGCTCCTCTAGTGTCGCGTATCTCTGAACTTTCGTTCTCGATCTTGCTCTTGTGGTGAGTTGCAAGAAGTGTGGTGCTTGTGCAACGCGTAAAAGCGAGTGGTATGCCTGTTCATGGTGGAAATACGCGAGAATTGAAGCGATTCCTTGTAGTGCCAGGAGAGGTGGTGGTCGAGTGGCCTCTTTTCTTCCGTCTGTAGGTCAAAGTCCGAGTTGAATTAAAGTGTAAGCGTGAGGTATGAAGTGCAAGTCACTCGTTTTTCAAGTGTATATACTCGTAGGACTTGTGAACAGCAGAGAAAAGGGGATAAATAGAGTTAGAAACCCACTCGTTCCGGATCGATTTCAAGCATGGCGCGCATGTTGACAACCACGACCCCCCAACAAACGCCTTTATTTCGGCTTTTATTTCGGGAGGAATTTGAAATGTAAATCTCTAAGGGCTTTCGAAGAGGGCTACCATCTCCTTGGTCGTGTAAGGCGTATTCATTAAGTGTTTGGACCACAAGTGCAGATGGCGTTAGGACTTATAGATCGTGATTCGAAAAGGTCTAGTTTTCTAAAATGATTTCGCTATTTTTATTACTTTTCGTAGGATTTCCGACAATATTAAACGATTATCGGTTATAAAGGGATGTCGTCTTTATTTTAGAGTGGCGGCGTAGGTGTATGGGTACTATAGGCTAGTTGGAAATAGGTTGTCTAAATTGTATTTATTTCATGCACTTAAAAGTTTTACATTGTTATTGATAACAGTCGATTCCATGAACTTCTTTTAAAGTGATTTCTTATTGCTAAAGTAGATTGGTTCGTCCTGTAGTTGTATGTCTTGTCAAAGTATGAATCATGAAGTTAGTGTTAGTCACAACATCAGACTGGGACAGTGCTGAAGAACAGCTGACTCACCCACCTTCTATCCACAGGAACGTTAGGTGCAATGGAGGTTGAAGTGAAAAAGAAGAAGAGCAAAAAATCCATTGGTGATCTCCACCAGGAAATGAGCTTTAAAATTGAACCGTCGGAAGCTCCTGCGAAAGTGCTGGATACCTCTGAATGGCCTCTGCTTCTAAAGGTGAGTTACTTGTGCATTTGTTACTACAAGTTGAAATGTAATCGGTGCATTGCCAATATAGAGAAATATTTGGAATTTCTACAAGTGTTTGTACTAATTTTTTGTACTTTCTCATTATTCCCCAGAACTTTGATAGGTTGAATGTCCGTACAAATCACTACACCCCTTTACCACACGGATGTTCGCCGCTAAAAAGAACCATTTCCGAATACCTGAAAGCTGGGTTCATCAACCTGGACAAGCCCAGCAATCCTTCATCCCATGAGGTTGTCTCGTGGATTAAGCGCATTCTCAAGCTGGAGAAGACGGGGCACTCAGGAACCTTAGATCCTAAAGTCACAGGTGAGTGGGAGATGGTTGGCACATGTCTTCAATAGGTAAAATTATACGCTGCAAATTTATTTATGGATTTAAGGTGATCATTCAGAAAAGGAATGGCCGAAGTGATGACACGGCCTTTACACTCTGGCAAAGGTCAACAAACCACCCTGTGTTCATTTATGCAGACTTGGATTAGTGATTGTGGCCTTAATTATGCTTTCATCAGGTTATGGTTTATACAAAGTAGTGTTGATATGTATTTTTCTTAAAACCATTACTTTAGTTTTTCTCTTATTTTGTGGTCCATTTTCATTTTATCTCCATTTAAAGATAAATAACTTTGTAAAACACACACACACACACACACACACTCACTCACACTCACACTCACACACACACTCACACACACACACACACACACACACACACACACACACACACACACACACACACACACACACACACACACACACAGAGATTGGAATAACTCAAATAGAATAGAATATCATTTATGTCAAAATTTGTGAACCATTACCCTTCTTCATATGGATTATCATTTCATTTCTTATTGGAGATGGGCTATTCCCCTAAAGATCCCACTGTAATACCGCAAGGTTATTCTGATGTAACTTTTCCTTCCAGGTTGTTTGATTGTGTGTCTAGAAAGAAGCACCAGACTAGTAAAATCTCAGCAAGGGGCTGGAAAGGAGTACGTCTGCATCTTCCGACTGCATGAAAGCGTAGATAATTTAGCGAGAATTAAACAGGTTGGTGATGACTGTGATCTTGGAAATCATTTGCGGTCGAGAACTCTTACCCAATGCGGATGTTTGTCTTTTCCCCCCACATTTCCGATGCTTTCTTTTTTTTTTTCTTGTCTTTTGCAAAATTGTTTGAGATCTTATAGGATGCTCAAAAGATTTATTATAATATTTGATATCTGTATTAGTTAAATTGCTTGTAAAAGGATGCTAGCTGGAATATGAAATGAAAATATTAGTTTAATTTGCTTGTCATAGTAGTTGTATTGGTGATGTAAAGTCATGATCTTATTGAGAAACTATCTATTCAAGTTTGTTTTTTGTTTTTAATAGAATTTCATTTTGAAATATGCATTTAACTGATTATATTGATGAGGGAAAAGAATAAGATTTGATATTAGATTGTTAAGAAATTTACTCAGAGAATTCATTTCAAATATAATTTGTTTGGGTACAAATACTTCATGCTGAATATCCTTTTAAAAGCTTTAGCAATCATTGTACAAGCTAATCAGGAACCTGTTTCATGCTGACTATTGTGACCATTACTTCTCACATGTCAAAGGTTGTAATGCTTTTTGTATGCATGTCTGTAGTGAGGAATGTTCCAAGAAATAAAGTGCTGTCACTTTATTTCATCAACCTAAATACTGTAGCTGGATGGCAAACCCATTGAAAACTTATGCCACCAGAAAAGACAAACAAATTATGGGTTCTTCCCACCCCTGAACCTGAGTGTTCTTTCCCATAGACACTCGACAAACTGAAGGGGGCACAGTTCCAGAGGCCGCCACTTATCTCTGCTGTGAAGCGTCAGCTCCGCGTCCGGACTGTGTATGAAAACAAACTCATTGAGTATGATCCGGAGCAAAATATGGGTATGCTATGTTATGTATATCTTGTGGCTTTTGCTGCAGAGTGACGTCTTTTAGGTTTTGCCCTTTTGTTCAGTTTCAGATTCCTAGGCAAAAGTGTTAGCACCCTCTCTGAATTGCACCTTTGTCAAAATTTTGATTGGTGATTAGATGTAGAACTTTGGAAAATTTATTTTATTACAATCTTAATCAAGTCATGGGGCATACAATCAGCTACAAGTGGAAATACATTTTACAATGATTTGAAAACAGTCTAAAAAATTTTAAGATGTTTTTGTGTAAAGCATGAAAAGTTTCACAGCTGTATCTAAAATGTGTTTCTTCCTTACATTAAGGTATATTTTGGGTGAGTTGTGAGGCTGGCACCTACATTCGTACCATGTGTGTTCACCTTGGACTTCACCTGGGTACTGGAGGACAGATGCAGGAGCTGCGGAGAGTGAGATCAGGTAAGATTTGCAAAGGGTTACTGTATGCAAAACATCAGTTTGATAGGCAAGTATGAATTTGATTCTTTGTAGGTTTAGAGTGATTTTTAGAATATATGTGTATGCTAAAAAAAGAAATATTAATAAAATGACAATTATACCCCCTTTAGGTATACAGGGCGAGAAAGACTCTCTGGTAACCATGCATGACGTTTTGGATGCGCAGTGGCTCTTCGAAAATCACGGCGATGAATCATATCTGCGAAGAACAGTTAAACCCTTGGAGGCCATGCTTACCGCTCACAAGAGAATTATTATGAAGGTACAGAAGATAGTTTCGATGTTCTTGGAAATACCATTTCCACTAACTTAGAATTCAAAGTCTTTCCTATTGTTTTTATTTTCATTATGGTCTTGTCTTGAGCAAGTGATCTAGTTCCAGGACACAAATCACTTGTCAAGTTTTATTGAAGACCAAATACAAACTATCATATTTTATTTGCATTTGGAAGTTGTATTTTCGTAATTGCTAATTTCAGTTTCATTTTATTTATTTGTAAGGGAGATTTGTATTTCTCTGTACATAATTACGCATCACTTCCGACAATATTGTAACCTTAAGCAAATCTGACAGTGAATATTATTTAGGTAATTTTAGTAGACCTATCTCTATTATCTGCCAAATGACAAAATAACATTACCGTCGTATTCTTCCAGGACTCGGCAGTCAACGCTGTCTGTTACGGTGCCAAGATCATGTTGCCTGGTGTGCTGAGATACGAGAATGGCATCGAGCTGAATGAGGAGATTGTTGTCTGCACTACCAAGGGAGAGGCCATTTGTATTGGTGAGTTTCTGTTTAGGGTCTTGTTATTTTTGACTTGAATATGTTATATTTTTTTGGCTTATGATAAATATACATATATCGTCTTTTTAAGAATTTTGCTTGTGATTCGTAATAATACCTTTTTTCCTTAACCAGTGGAGAAACAAAGCCCCACACATGTTATGAATCCAGACATGTACTCCAATTGATCCTGTATACTTTTTATTCCAGCGCTCGCCCTCATGACCACCTCCACCATGTCTTCCTGTGACCATGGAGTGGTAGCCAAGATTAAGAGAGTGATCATGGAGAGAGACACATACCCGCGCAAGTGGGGCCTGGGACCAAAGGTGATTTCTCCGTCTTTGTTGTTGTTTTGCACAAATTTTTTTTCCAAGCTTTTGATCTGTAGCCTCCTCTTTATTGAGGTCACCTTACAGCTTCAGAAGAAATGGAACCATGATGCAATTAGCTGTATTTCCCATCATTGTGATTGGATATTGACACATTTCTGTAGTTACATGGAGAGGAAGTAGTAGTGTGAAGTATTTGGGACCATTAGAGAACTGGCAAAGTATTGGTTCAGAAACCAGAGATGTGATTTCTTATAAACAGTGTATTGTAAAATTGTTTCATTATGTTTGAGTGCCTTTTCAGATTCTCAGGGCATTGTTCTTTTGATGTACAAAATCCTAGGTTCTTTCTATTGATACTTTACTCCATTATTGTCAGTCTATTTCTTCTTTATTTTTCTTTGTTTGTGATTATCTCTATTTTATTAATACCTTTTCTTTTTTATTTCTTTTTTCATCCATAGGCAACAATCAAGAAAACCATGATTAAGGATGGTCTCCTCGACAAGCACGGAAAGCCAAATGAAAAGACTCCGTCAGATTGGCTACACAACTACGTCGATTACAGAGCGGTGAAAAAGGAACCTGTGGATAGTTTTGCAGCAGCTGCACCAACTGTTGAGGCCACGCCCAAGAAGGTACGTTGTATTTTTAGTTCTGTGTTTTTTTATGTGAATTTTTACTCTTCAACTTGTGTGAAGTCAAAGAAAATGGTAGTCGTGTGTGTAGGGGGGGGGGGGGGGATTATTTCTGTATGAAATAAAAGTATTTGTCAATTGGATGATTATTAAACCTCCATTGTGATTATTAAGCCTTCCTAAGCACAAATATTTTGTCCAAAATGGGTGTCTGGAAATTAAATGAAGATTATTACGAATTGATTGTGTATGCTGCAAGAAGACAAATGCATTGAGTTATCCTGTTAGTGATCTAAGAAAGCTGGGTAATTATGTTAGAGAGGGAGAGGGAGAGGCAGACAGCGAGAGATAGACTGTGTGTATTTGAGTGTGATAGTTTTCATGCGCCTGTATGTTCGGATGTTTGCATGCATGACACACACGTGTTAAGCCAAGGTGTATATATAACCCTCATCATGAACTAGGAAACGGAATCCGGTCAAATCGTGGGAGTTGGTCGGACTAGACGTGTTGACCACAACAAATGGTGCAGAATGATTAGAAATTCTGAGACATTTCCTAGAGTCACTCAAAATGATGACAACTGGAGTGGAAGATTAATGATATTGGCAATAGTCCTTCAAAAGTGTGTACTATTTTGTAATCCCACTGTCTTTCTAGAAATGTGAAAAATGCACAACTTGACTTTTCTTGAATATTCTGTTACCGAGGAACGTTTTCATAATCCTGGACTTTCAAAATTCACAGAGAAAGCTGAGCGAAGCCTCCGACGCTTCGGGCACAGCAGCTGCTGAAACTCCAGCTCTAGATGAAGCTCAAATAAAGAAGGAAAAGAAGAAGAAGAAGAAGAAGAAGAAGGAAGAGGAGGCTGAGGAAGAACAAGCAGAAGTAGTGGTGAAACAGGAAGTGATGGAAGCTGAGCCAGAAGAAGAGGTAAGGAAAATTGGAGTGTTTCTCAATTGTTTTCAAATTTTGTCGTTCCTACCCCTTTATGCAGTAGGACTATATAATGTCCCAAATTGAGCCATCAATAATGGAAGGAAATATGATTATTTATCCAGCTCATGATTGTGAATAACAAATGATGTATTTAGGGTTTCAAATGATCAGCATGATGGATTCACAAATTAATTACAGAAGATTAGATACAGCAGATTATAGAATTTTTGTTTATCTCATTTATGCAGTTCCTCCCAAGTATAACTCCTCGTGGAAGTAAGACTTGTCCCTTCGACCCTTCTGTATCAAGAACCATTTAGTCCTAACATTTCTTTCTCTTACAGAGTGGAGAGAAGAAAAAGAAGAAGAAGAAGAAGAAGAAGAAGGAGGACGACCAGGACTCAGAATAAAGGCATGCAGACTCTAGCACCTGGCCAGCAGATTTCTTTGGCTGTGATGGATTATCAAGATAAAAACAAAAACTTTTATTTTATTTATCAATTGCTGTCATTATTATTATTATTATTATGATGATTGAGAATATATATATTTTTTTCTTTTCAAACATGCACTGAAATGTTGTTGTGTGGAACTCTCACATGAATCTACTTTTTGGTTGATAAAAAAAAAAGTGTTATCAGTGTTAACAGTTTACGTTGGAATAAATTTGTCAGTGTGAAAGTATAAGAAATACTTGATGTCTTGTTTGGGGAATTAGGGAGGTGGCTGTCGAAGGATGTCATCCTTAACTGGTTTAGCCGCCAAATGCTCAATTTTCTCAATTTTTTAACAGAAAACAAAACTTAGCGCTTTGGGTCAAATATCTTAAGAACTTGCATATGTAGTAGGAAGAGAGCCTTTCCTGTGCTAAAAAAAAAACTGGTTTAGTGGAAAATTTTTATGCCTGTAGAAATTCACCGTTTTTTGAAATTTAGCTTCAAATGATTCCTCAAAAGCTTGTTCATTTATAGAATAGGTGTTTTATGGAAGTATCTAAATGTTTAATTTTAAAGTTGTGTTTGTTATGGTGCTTAGTTTGATAAAAGGCCTGACTGACTGCCAGACCAGATGGTTGCATTTTGAAAAGATCGCCAAATTGTGTAGATGATTCGTTGCTAATTTAA
>BOPN01003897.1:31483-33983 GCA_017312705.2 Penaeus japonicus | reverse complement strand
AGAGAGAGAGAGAAACAGAGAGAGAGAGAAACAGAGAGAGAGAGAAACAGAGAGAAAGAGAAATAGAAAAAGAGAGAGAGAGAAAGTAGAAGAGAAAGAAAGAGATAAAAAAAATGCAAAAACAAAAAGCGGACCATAATATATATTAATAATAAAAAAGAACCACGAATGACAGTGATTACAACAACAATAGCATTGAATATCAGTTGTAAGTATTAATTGAAAATCAATCTACATGTCGCATGATATTGCGTACTAAGTTTATAGCGAATGCAAGGTCCTTTATGTCTGACCTGTTGCTGTTGCACTCTAGATTATTGCTAATGATATTCCGGAAATGTGGTCATAAGGTCAACCTTTATAGAGGTGGTATCTTTTCTTTACAAATATATAACACACATGCATATACAGACACACACATACAAATACACACACACACATGCACACACACACACACACATGCATATACAGACACACATGCATATACACACACACACATGCATATACAGACACACATACACACACACACATGCATATACAGACACACACATACAAACACACACACACACACACACACACAAACACAAACACACAAACTAACAAACAAGCAAACACGTAAACAAAGGCACAGTAACAAACAAACATATAAACAAACATGCACATAAACCGCCTGCAAGCAAGAAAATGTCCCTCGCACAGAGAGCCTTTGTATAAAACCTTGTCATTTTTTTAAACCATTTTTTTAACGTTTTCTTCAAATGCCAAAACTAACTTTCGCTTCAAAGACAAAGTTCAAGATCTTTTGAAGACAATTTCTCTTTTGGATTGTTCACTCAGGGAAGAAAAAGAACATTTGTGATGGTTATTATGATAAAAGGCTAATTAGGAAGAACAATATTAAAACTATGATGGAATATATATTTTTTTTTTCGTCAAAGGGAAAACGGGGAGGAGGAGGGAGGGGGGAGGGGAGGAGGGGGAGGGGGAAAGGGGGAGGGGGAGAGGGGGAGGAAGAGGGGTAGGGGGGGATGGGAGGGGGAGGGGGGAGAGAGGGGGAGGGGGAGAAGGAGAAAAAGAAGGAGAAGGTAATAGAGAGAGAAATAGAAAGAAAAAGAGAAAGAGAAAAAGAGAGAAAAGAAGAACGAAAGAAAACCAAAGCAAGAAAGGGAAAAAGAGAAAAAACAGGAAAAAAGTAGGAATCATCAAAGGCTCTGCGGAGGGACATGTCCAACCCCCTCCTCCTCCTCCTCCTCCTCCTCCTCCTCCTCCTCCTTTTCCTCCTCCTCTTTTTCCTCCTCCTCTTTTTCCTCCTCCTCTTTTTCCTCCTCCTCCCCCCCCCCCTTTTCCTCCTCCTCCTCCTCTTCCTCCTCCATCTCCTCCCGCCTTGCACAGCTGGTCAACCAGACTTTATATAGCGCGATGCAGGTGGTATAAACAGATGGCCTTTATGATATATGCACAGCTGGCTGGAAGGAAGGACTCGGGGCATAAGGCGAGTAATGAGGGCGGAGTCGGATGCTGAGTCGGGTGCTGAATAGGATGCTGTTTAAGGTGGAGATGTGTCGCTGAATCGAGGACTTTTGAGTCAGGTGGCTTCGCAGATGGTTTCGTTGGTGTATACTGTGGCTGCAAGGCGGAGTGTGTGTGTGTTTGGGGTGGGGTGGGGGGGGGAGGGGTGAATTAGGCCGCGGGGAAGTATGTTATGTATGTAGGTTTTTGACTCGTACACGCTCACACACACACACACACACACACACACACACACACACACACACACACACACACACACACACACACACACACACACACACACACACACACACACANAGACAGATAGATAGGTAGATAGATAGATAGATAGATAGATAGAAAGAGAGAGAGAGAGAGAGGGAGAGAGAGATGAAGAGAAGGTGGAGGCCGAGGAGGAAGAGGTGGATTAAAAGGAGGAGTAAGAACATGAAGAGAAGAAGGAGGAAGAAGAGGATCAGGAGGAGGAGGAGGAGGAAGGAGGATCAGAAGAAGGAGGAAGAGGGGTAAGTAGAGGAGTCGGAAGCAAGGAAGAGGAGGGAGCAGAAGACGTGGAGGTGAAAAAGGATGAGGAGAAGGAGAGAGAGAGGAAGAGAAAAAAGAGGAAAAAAAAGGGAAAAAGACAATGACGGCGCCGGTGATGACGACGACGAGGAAGAAGGAAGAGGAAGAGGAGGAGGAGGAGGAGGAGGAAAGAATGGTAGATGGTAGCAAGCGTAATCTAAAAACAAGCAAGCACACAAACATACGCAAATACGCACACACACAAACACCCCCCCCCCCTACGCACCCCCCCCCCCACACACACACACACAAACACACACACAAACACACACCCCCCTACGCCTCCTCTCCCCCCGCCCCCCCACACAACCCCCCCCCTACGCACAGTCGTACACACGCACACAAACACACGCAAATAAACACACACACACACACGTACAAACATACCACGTGTATCTAGACCCCGAAG
>BOPN01003897.1:12500-17500 GCA_017312705.2 Penaeus japonicus | reverse complement strand
CGTAGGGACATATCCCCCTTCTCCTTCCCTCTCTCCCTCTTTTCCTCCCTCGTTCCCTCCCTCCCTCCCTCCCTCCCTCCCTCCAAGACCACATCCCCATCCCCACCCCCCTCTCTCCTTCCCCTCCTCCCTCTCTCCCTGAGGACCACATCCCCACCCCCTCCTCCCTCCCTCCCTGAGGACCACATCCCCCCTTCTCCCTCCCTCCCTCCTTCCCCTCCTCCCTCCCTCCCTGAGGACCACATCCCCACCCCTTCTCCCTCCCTCCCTCCCTCCTTCCCCTCCTCCCTCCCTCCCTGAGGACCACATCCCCACCCCCTTCTCTCTCCCTCCCTCCCTAAGGAACCCCCCCCCCCCCGCGACCCAATCCTTTTCCTTCGCCTCGAAAATTAAAACCATTTGTCCGAATTTACGCCCTTTTTCCCCTCAAGAATTTCCCACTCCCACTAGCGCCGCCTTCTCTCGGTGTTGGAAAGAGCTGGGGGGGAGGGGGGGGGAGGAGGAGGAGGAGGAGGGGGAGGAGGAGGAGGAGGATAGGGGAGGAGGAGGAGGAGGAGGGAGGAGGAGGAGGAGGAGGAGGAGGAGGAGGAGGATAGGGGAGGAGGAGGAGGAGGAGGATAGGGAGGAGAGAGGGGAGGAGGGATGAGGGGAGGAGAGGAGGATAGGGGGAGGAGGAGGAGAAGGAGGGAGATAGGGGGAAGAGGGGGGAGGAGAAGGGAAGGAAGGAGAAAGGGGGAAGGGAGAAGAGGGGGAAAGAGATGAAAAAGGGGAGGGGGGTGAGGGAGAGGGCAGGGTGAGGGAAGGAGAAAGGAGAGAGGGAAGAGGTGGAGACAGGGGAGGGGAGGGAGGGACTAGGAAAAGAGGAGGATAAAGTCGGGGAGTGAAGGAAGGAAGAAAGGAAGAAAGGAGAGGAAGAGGAGTGTGGGGGAAGGTATGGAGGGCGAGGGGGAGACGAGGAAGGAGCTGGGGGAGGGAAGAGCGAAGAGTAAGAGACGAAAAAAAAAAAAAGTAGGGGGGAAGGAATGAAGAAGAAGAGGGAGAGAAAACTGGAAGTGGAATGGGAATAAGGGTAAGGGGTAGGAGGAATAAGAGAGGTGGAGGGGGAAGGGAGAAGGAAGGTGGGGGCAGCGGAGCGGTGTGTGTGTGGGGGGGGGGGGGGGTAATTACGCTGTTCTGTAATAATTCCTTCCTCGTGAAAGTCCAGACACGTTTGTAGCGCTGTCGATCGTCCCTGGAAGGAGAGGGGGAAGGGGAGGGAAGGGAGGGGGGAAGGAGGAACAGAGGGAAGGAGAAGGGGGAAGGGAGGGGGGAAGGAGGAAGGGAAGGGGGGAAGGGGAAGGAGAGGGGGGAAGGGGAGGGAGCGGAGGGAAGGAGAGGGGGAAGGGGAGGGAAGTAGGGGGGGAAGGGGAGGGAAGGGGAAGGAACGGAGGGAAGGGAGGGGGTGGGAAGGGAGGGGGAGGAAGAGGAAGGGAGGGGGAGGAGGAAGGGGAGGGAACGGAGGGAAGGGAGGGGAAGGAAGAGGAGGGAAGGGAGGGGGAGGAAGAGGAAGGGAGGGGGGAGGGAAGGGAGGGGTGGAGGTAAGGAAGGGGGGAGTGGAGGAGAGGAGGGGACAATGGAGATAAGGGGAGGCAAGAGGGGAGGGAAGGAAAGTGCTTAAAGAGAAGAGAGGGCAGAGAGGGAGGGTGGATTGAATGGAGAACGCATAATCACACAAACATAAACAAACAAATAAACAAACAAACACACACACACAAAACCATTAGAATCCCTGAGGTTAATTATATTACCCCGATCTTATCAATCTTACCATTGTTATTAACAATACTAATAATGATGATGATACTGATAAAAAAAACTCTATTTATAATGATGATGATGATAATGGTTGAATCATAAAAAAAACGATAGTAATGATGATAATTATAAGAATATAGATATTAATAATTATATCAATAACAACAACAGCCAATAATATTATGATAATGATAATGATGATAATGATAGAAATGAGTAACGATGGTATTGATGATTAAAAAGAGAAAAGAAATATAATGGCGATGATAATAAAGCTCTCCCCCCCAAAAAAAAAAAAAAAAAAAAAAATATATATATATATATATACATATATATATATATATATAAATATATATATGTGCATATCTATGATAATAATAATGATAATAATAACACGTTATTTCACCGATTCTTTGGGTGTCCATCGTAACGGTGGAGGTGACGGTCGGTTCCCGGGAATCGATAACCTATCTAGATACTCTCCTCCCCCCTCTAGATACTCCCCTCCCCCCTCTAGATACTCCCCTCCCCCCTCTAGATACTCCCCTCTCCCCTACTCACGATACTGCCCTCCCCCCCCCCACACTTTCTTTGCTTCATGCCATTCCTTTCCCCACTCTCTAATACGTTCCCCCCCCTTTCCCCCTTCCCCCCTACCTTTCCTTCCCTCCCTACTTTTTCCTCCTTCCTTCCTTCCCCTCCCTTTCCCCTCCTCTCTGATCCCTTACCCATTCACCTCCTCCTCCTTCACCTCCCTCTCCTCATCACCTCTAGTCATTCCTTCCACTCCTCTCCTATCATTCACACTCCTCTCCATAGTCCTATCATTACTTTAGATCCATTATTCCATTACTGCTCCTCCATCGCTCGTACCATCATCCTCATTATTCACTTGCTCCTCCTCTCATTCATTCCTGCTCCTCTAGTCTAATCATTCATATCCCCGTCCCATTATTCATTCACACTCATCATCGACTCCTTCCTCACATCATCATTACCATTTCACCTCATCCTCATTCCTTCGCATCCTCTCCGGATCTGTCCATTCACCTCCTCTCTAGGTCACAATCATTCACCATCTGGTCATTACATTCATTCTCATCTACATCACTCATTCATCATCATCATTTATTCATCATCATCATTAAATTTAATAAATAAATAAATATAAACATAAATGTCACGGATCATTCCCTTCCACCTCCCCTCCTCCTCCCCCCTCCCTTTCATCTCCCTAATACACCCCCTCCCCCTCCACCTCCTCCCGCTGCCCCACACATTGCAAATAGCTCATGCAATATTTCTGATATCATGAACTTGCATGACCGATCGTACT
The DNA here is from genome assembly GCA_017312705.2 of Penaeus japonicus. Lineage (NCBI taxonomy): Eukaryota > Metazoa > Arthropoda > Malacostraca > Decapoda > Penaeidae > Penaeus > Penaeus japonicus. Next base: position 14,370 of record BOPN01003897.1, on the reverse strand, counting down.
ACGTTAGCGTTATAGATTTTATTTTGATCTTCATCATTATTTTCATTGTTGTTATTATCTTTATACTATCATTATCATCATTATCATTATCATTAGTAGTAGTAGTGTCATTATTATCATCATAATTATCATTGGTTTAATTATCATCATTATCATAATTGCCATCATTGTTATTATCATTATTATTACTGTTGTTACCATTGTCATCATCGTGGTGATGATGGTGATGGTGATGATGATGATAATAATGATAAAATCAACAACAATAATGCAAATAATGATGATAACGACGAGAAGAACCACTATAGAATCCTAAAACAATAACAAAACCACAATACCATTACTAATCACAATAACCAAATAATAATTAATAATGATCACAACACCATTACTAATGAAACAAAATAACACCCAACACTACTACAGTTAATAACAACCGAATCCAACCTCTTTCAAGGAGCCCCATGGACTATCAAATATGAATAGCATAGCCCTCTGAGCACGCCCGTAGCCCCCCTGGATAGCCCCCCTGGATAGCCCCCCTGGATAGCCCCCTGGCGTTGTGTTTTGCGGAGCATCAAATATGAATAGACGAGGATGAATTCCCTGGCTGCTCACTCGTGCCAAGGGCTGGGCTCTTGCAACCTGGCTTCGTGGATCGGGGGCTGTCTGGCTTGCTTGTCTTTGTCTGTCTGTCTGACTGTCTGTCTGGCTTAGTCTGTTTGGATGTCTGTCTGTCTGTCTGGCTTAGTCTGTTTGGATGTCTGTTTGACTGTCTGTCTGGCTTAGTCTGTTTGGATGTCTGTCTGTCTGTCTGGCTTAGTCTGTTTGGATGTCTGTCTGTCTGTCTGGCTTAGTCTGTTTGGATGTCTGTCTGTCTGTCTGGCTTGTCTGTTTGGATGTCTGTCTGTCTGTCTGACTGTCTATCTGGCTTAGTCTGTTTGGATGTCTATCTGTCTGTCTGGCTTAGTCTGTTTGAATGTCTGTCTGTCTGTCTGTCTGGCTTAGTCTGTTTGGATGTCTGTCTGACTGTCTGGCTTAGTCTGTTTGGATGTGTGACTGTCTGTCTGGCTTAGTCTGTTTGGATGTCTGTCTGTCTGTCTGGCTTAGTCTGTTTGTCTGTCGGTCTGTCTCAGTCTCTTCCCTCCTCTCTCTATCTCTCTCTCTCTCTCTCTCCTACTTCTTCTCTTCTTCCTCCTTTTTCTTCTCTTCTTCCTCCTCCCCCTTTTCTTCCTCTTCCTCCCCCTTCTCTTCCTCCTCCTCCACCTTCTCTTCCTCCCCCTTCTCTTCCTCCTCCTTTACCCCTTCCTCCTCTCCCGCCCCCCCCCCTCAACTCCAAAGCATTCCCAAATCGTACGATCCTCACGAGGGGGGTGGGGGAGGGGGAAAGGGAAGGGGAGGGGGGGAATTGGGGGGATGGAAACGATCGCAAAAAATAGCACTCGATCTCGCGATAATCTCTCCCTCATGGAAGACTTTGCAATCGATGGGATACAGGATACAGGAAGGATATTTCCAGTGCAGTGCAATAGCTTCAGCCAAAGGAATAGAGAGAGGATGGGAGAAAGAGAAAATGGGGGGGGAGGAGAGGGAGAATGGATGGGGGGGGGAGGATAAGGGAGGGAGGGAGAGAGAGGGATGAGGGGAAGGAGAAGGGAGGGAGGGAGAGAGAGAGAATGGGGTGGAGGAGAGGGAGAATGGATGGGGGGGAAGGGGAAGGGAGGGAGGGAGAGAGAGGGAAGAGGGGAAGGAGAGGGAGAAGGGAGGGGGGAAAGGAGAAGGGAGGGGGGGAAGGAGAAAGGCGGTAGGGAGTGAGGAAGAGGGGGAAGGGGTTGGGAAGGAGAGAGAGATAAAGGGGGGGGGGGAAGAG
>BOPN01003896.1:130732-133232 GCA_017312705.2 Penaeus japonicus | reverse complement strand
GCCTGGAAATAGCATTCCATCTGCTGCTTATGATGACGATTGTAATGATAGTAATAGTAATTATATTTTTATCGATAACAATACTAATTGTAAGAATGATGATGATAACAAACAAATATTGGTGATGATATTGATGATCCTATTGTGTTAACTTTAATGATGCTATTAATGATAACAATAATGACATCTGTGGGGATAATATCAATAACAATGATGATGACAGAAATCATAATGATGACAATGGCAACGATATTAATGACGATAATGATAATACTAATGATAATCATGATAATCATCTTCAGCATAAACTACAAATGAAGCAAAAAAATTGACCCCAAATAAAAAATTAAATAGAAGACTCCTCATCACCCCTAAAAATGACATCACCACCTTAGACATAAAGAAGAAGAAAAAATAAGAAGAAATAGAATGAAAGAAATAAAAAAAAAAAACTCCACCCCTTCTTCAAAAGAAGAAGAAAATATAAGAAGAAATAGAATGAAAGAAAAAAAAACAAAACACCCCTTATTCAAAAGAAGAAATAAAGAAAAAGAAATAGAAAGAAAGAAAAAAAAAATCAACTCATGGGTCAAAAAAGAAGAAAAAACAAGAATAAAACAAGAAGAAAAAACAAGAAGAAAAAAGAAGAAAAAAAGAAAAAAGAAGAAAAAAAGTAAACAAGAAGAAATAAAGAAGAAGAAAACAAGAAGAAAAAAAACAAGAAAAAAAAGAAAAAATGAAGAAAAAAACAAACAAACAAAAAGATGAAAAAAAGAAAAAGAAAAAGAAGAAAAAAACAAGAAAAAACAAAAAAACGAGAAGATGAAAAAAAATAGGAAAAAGACAGAAAGAAAGAAAAAGTCCACCTTATGAAAAGCCAAAGTTGAATCAACAATCCTCTTCCTTTTCCTTGGCTCATTCAAGGGTCGAAATTGCATTAGAAGAAGCCACGCTCCGAGGACGCTGTAATGTGCAAACTTCGTACTTTCGGAACCTCGGTCGACGGAGACACTGCGAGGGGATCAGGCCGGGATTACGGGCAAGGAAATTGGCCTTCCCCTCTCTCGCTCTCTCGCTCTCTTTCTCTCGCCCTCTCTCTCTTTTTTCTCGAGCGGCCTCTCTTTCTTTCTCTCGTTCTCTCGCTCTCTCGCTCTCTTTCTCTCTCTCCCTCTCTCTTTTTTTTCTCGAGTGGTCTCTCTTTCTCTCGTTCTCTCTCGTTTTATTTCTCTCTTCCTCTCTTTTTTCTGTCGAGTGGTCTCTCTTTCTTTCGTTCTCTCTCGGTCTCTTTCTCTCTCCCTCTCTCTCTTTTCTCTCGAGTGGTCTCTCTTTCTTTCGTTCTCTCTCGCTCTCTTTCTCTCCCCCTCTCTCTCTTTTCTCTCGAGTAATCTCTCTTTCTCCCTCTCTCTCTCTCTCTCGCTCTCTCGCTCTCTTTCTCTCTCTCTCTCTCTCCCACTCTCTCTCATACTTTATCTAATGTTTGTTTCTCGGTCTTTTTTTGTTATCTTTTCTCTTCTTTCTTCCCTTCTTCCTCGTTTTATCAATATTGGCATCCATCCTTTCTATTCCACCATCCCTCCCCCCCTTCCCCTCCATCTTCCCCACCGTTTTCCCCTCGTTATTCTCACTCCTTCCTACCTTATCCTTCCTTTCGATCCCTCCCTTTATTCCACGAACCCCCTATCATTCCTTCCCTTTATCCATCCTCCTTCTCTATCCCCTAACCCTCTACCTTTCTATCCCCTATCTCTTATTCTCTTATCTCCTTCTATCCCTAACTCCTTACCTTGGGTCTTCCTCTATCCCCTGTCTCTTATTCCCACCTTTACGTCTGTTCCCAGCCCGCCCCCCCTCCTACCACCCCCATCTACCCCCTCCCTCTCACCCCAATCATCCCCCCACCCTCATCTTCTCCCCCCCCCCCCCTATCCTCTCATCCCCATCCCTCCCACGCATTCTCCTCCCCTCCCCCCTCCTTCGTATCGTCCCCCTATCTACCCCCCCACCCCCACCCCCACCCCCACCACCTCCCTGATGACAGCAACGCTTCGGGTCAGGAAACAGACGAAGATTGACACGATTTTGACAGTCGCTTTGCTGTTGCGATTTGCATAATTGACGTTATATATAAGTATGGAGATGGAGATACAGATGGTGTGGGGGTAATTAGAGGCTTCCACGAGGGGATATGAGGGTAGTGGGGGGGAAGCTACTGAGGGGATAGAGTAGTGAAATACAGGGAGTGGGTAGGGGAGATAGTGAGGGGAAGCTACGAGGTGGGTAGGGGGGTAGTGGGGGAAGCTACGAGGGGGATAGGGGGGTAGTGGGGGAAGCTACGAGGTGGGTAGGGGGGTAGTGGGGGAAGCTACGAGGGGGGTAGGGGGGTAGTGGGGGAGGGGGGTAGTGGGGGAAGCTACGAGGGGGGCGGTATGAGGGAGGTGCCAAGGGGAGAGGGGGAGGGGGTGGTGATGTGTGGGTGGGTATTGGAGGGTAAGGGGTAGGA
>BOPN01003896.1:118232-125732 GCA_017312705.2 Penaeus japonicus | reverse complement strand
GGACCACTATGTACTGGTGTATTGTTTTTACTATAGTTACTATATACTTTCCTGGCGCTGGATTTACTAACATACGATTATAAGGCATTTACCAGCGGTCATTTACAAGCGCGTTTACCAGCGATGGTAAATTGGGATTCTCTAAGTGATAGTAAATTGCCTGGTAAATCGACTTCACCACTCTAGTTGCTCCTTTGACCAGTCACGTAACTGTTAACAAAACCCGACACAGAAGAGATTTTCATGTTTCCATGTTTCGAGAAGAAAGTGATAAAGATTTATTTTGTGTAAAATTATTGCACATGAATTAATTTCCTAGAAAGCATATTACATTTTGTGATCTTACGGATCGTATATAATACTGTGATTTGCAAATGCATAATTTGGTATTTTTATAGAATACAGCTAAAAGATAAGAAACAATGGCTCTATGCAATGGAAATGCTATTTGTATCAGTATTTTCCAAAAAAAGAAACGCCAATCAAACCTTTGAAATGAATTAAGATTATGGATAATTGTTTATAGATGAATGCAAACACAAAAATAAATAAACAGTGAGATGCAATTAGTACTTTTTTCATTTAAACATAGTATGATAAAAAAAAATCTGCAATTTGTAAAAAATAGATTAATAAATATGTTTTGGTTTAATTACTAATCAATTATTAATTATCTGTGCTCTTTTAAAATCTCCCTGGCTATTTGTCAGTCCAAACCGTCTTTCTCATTTTTTGTAAAGCTTGTTGTACTTTTCCAGAGGTTCGATGGGCGCGGAAGCTACTTCAATATTTATTACTGTCTTTTTCAGTGTTCCGATAGCGGCTTTAATCATTTACTGAAATATAACATATGAATCGCCAATTTCTAAATCACATAACATTTATATATTCGCTGTTTTTTCCACTATGTCATAAAAGAAAGATATGTTTGAATTCACCAAAGTGATAATTCCATTTATTTCTTAAATGTTATTGTAGGCCTATGGCTGTCTCCATATTTACCCTAGGATGTGTGAACATTATTCTCGCTTGTTCATATCAAAATGAACACTCGCCGTCTTTCCAATCATGAAAGATGTACATGCAGACTAAAATGTCGCCTTAAATGTTGACTTTTGGCCGAGATAAAGCGTGAGGAGAGATTCGTCCCTGTAGTTACCAGCGATTACTAATGAATCGAGGATTTATCTACGATGGTATTTTTTCGTGATTACCGATGCGGTCTGTTTACCATCGTAAGTACGTTAGTGTATCCGGTGCCTGAAATGTTCCAGTTTCTTCTTTATCTCTCTCTCTTTTATCTGCTCCATCTCTCTCTCCCTCTCACCCCTTCCATCGTCCATTCTCTCTCTTTTGTCTCCTACATTCTTTACATTATCTTCATTTCCTCTCTCCCTCCCCCATAATCCTCTCTCCTACCCCCTTTATCTCTATCTACACTCCCTATCCCTTTCTCCCTACCCCCTTTTTACTTACTTCCTTGTCCCCTTTCCCCCTCTCTCTTTCTTTCCCCATTTCCTTCTCCCCCACCCTTTCCCCCTCCTCTCTCTCCATTATTCCCCTTACCCCATCTCTCTTTCTCTCCATCTCCCTATCACCCTCTCCCTCTCCCCCTATTCCCCTCTCCCCTTCAGTCTCCGTCTCCCTCCTCCACCTGCTAACCGGCCGCATATAGTAAACCGTTCTTGTAAGGCCGGCTTCATTACGCGTTTATCTGGCTGCGAATGATACTAATGGCCCGGTCGGTGTTTGTGTTTGCAAGAAGAATATCAGTTTGGGCTGAAATATGCGTCCCTTGTTAACACTTGGTGAATGTGTTTGTGTGAGGGTGGGTGGTGAGGGGAGGGAGAGGGGGAGGGGGATCATGTTTTGTGTGTGTGTGAGGTGGGGGGGGGTGAGGGGAGGGGGAGAGGGATTATGTTTTGTGTGTGTGAGGTAGGGGGGGGGGGATTGTGTGCATTTTTGTGTGGTAGAGAACTGTGTATTTTGGAGAGGGAGGGGGGTGGGGTGCAGAAGGATGGGTTGTGATGTGTTCTTTTTTTTTTTTGTATGCGTGTATATGTGTGTGTATGTGTCTGTCCGTCTGTCTGTCCATCTCTTTCTATCTCTATTTTTCTCTCACCTCCCCTTCATCCAAAGACAACCACCCCCCCTCTGTGATCTCCCTCTCAACCCTCCCTCCCTCCCTCTCTGACCTTCCCCTTTACCCTCCAACCATCCACCCTCCCTCACTGTCCCATCCCTTACCCTCCTCCACCCTCCCCCCCTCACCACCGTCCCCACCCATATCCTCCCGACTCCCGGCACATTTCCGCTCACCCTGGCACCACCGCGGCCGCCGGCACACTATGGCACCCTCACGACGAGGCACCCACGACGCGACGGTCTCGTGGGCGGCGCTATATTATAATCAACATAATGAACGTGACGTTTTGGGTCGTTTCTCCTATATCTTCCCTTGTTATCCTCCTGACGCTTTGCATATGTTGAAAATGTTGCAGTGGTTATTCTTTTTTGAAAAGGGGGAAGCAGTGGGGGGTATGGGGGTGTATGGGGGATAGATTTTATGGGGGAGGGGAGGTGTGGGGTACTAGGGGATGGGTTGATGGGGTGGATAGGGTAGGGGGAAGAGGGAAGGGGATGGGGGTAGGGAGAAGGGTGAAGGGGGTAGGGGTAGGGGAAAGGGTGAAGGTGGTAGGGGTAGGGGAAAAGGGGAAGAGAGAAGGGGTTAGGGGTAGGGAGAAAGGGGTAGGGGGTGCGGGAGATAGGGGTCGATGCTGATGTCTTTTCGAACTTCTTCCTTTCCTTCTTTTCTTTTCATTTTCTTCTCTCTCTTCTTTACTGGTTTCCTTCTCGTCTTTTTTTTTTTAGCATTATATATTTCTCTGTCTATTTGTGTCTATATCTGTGCTTATTTTTGTGCGTCTGTTTTTCTCTCTGTTTTTTAATCTCTCGGACCCTCTTTTTCTCTCTCTCTTTCACATTCTCTTTTTTTTTCTTTCTCTCTCCCTCCCTCCCTCTCTCTCCCTCCCTCCCTCCCTGCCTCCCTCTCCCTCCCTCCCCCCCCTTCTCTCACTCTTTTTTCACTCACTCTTTCTTTCACTCACTCTCACTCACTCACTAATTCTCTCTCACTCTCTCTCTCTCTCACTCTCTCTCTCTCTCTCACTCTCTCACTTACTCACTCACTCACTCTCTCTTTCGCACTCTCTCTCTTTCTTCCTCCCTCTCTCTCTTCCCTTTCTTTCTCTCTGTTGCCCCTCCCCCCCTTCCCCATCCCATTCATCTCAATTGGTGGCCTTGTTGTTGTTATCAATGTTGCAAAACACGCCTGGCCGGTAAGTGTAATTTCGGATGCCTTTATCGCATGGCGTTGTTGTTTGCACGGGGGAGGAGGAGGAGGAGGAGGAGGAGGAGGAGGAGGAGGAGGAGGAGGAGGAGGAGGAGGAGGAGGAGGAGGAGGAGGAGGAGGAGGAGGAGGAGGAGGAGGAGGAAGAAGAGGAGGAGGAAGAGGAGGAAGAGGAGAAAAACACACAAACATAAATAAACAAACAAAGCCAAAAAGCAAAAAAAACAAAAATCACCCAAGCATTAACGCATATCAACAGACCGCCGCGCAACCATTAAAACCAAATAGATCCAGTCAACCAACCAATCACCCGATCAGCTGACGAATAGCCAATCTGCCTTCCGCTAAAGACTACTTGGAACCGGAACTTTATGAGGTGCTGTCCATTAGAGCTTTATAAATCATAGTCCCCGAAACTCCGTGGAAATGTCGCGACGAGGGGCTACTCCTGCTACCACGAGAGAGCTATGACTACAGCTAGGGCTAGGGCTAGGACTAAGGATAGGCTAGGTTAGGGCTAGGGCTAGGCTACCGCTAGGCTAGGGCTAGGGCTTGGGCTAGGGCTAGGGCTAGGGCTAGGCTAGGACTACGACTACGATGGCGGTGTCACCTGACCATAATTTATATGATGTTGACCGCAGTCTTAAGCTTTGCCTATTAAGAGCTGGTTTGTGCGTCGGTGCATACAGATAGATGGATAGATAGATAGATAGGTAGATAAATAAGTAGGTAGGTAGATAGACAAAGATAGACACACGTGATAGAGTGTGTGTGTGTGTGAGAGAGAGAGAGAGAGAGAGAGAGAATAAAGAGTAAGCAAGAGCGAAAGAGACCCCACATATGGCCACGTGAGCCAAATCGGTCCATTCAAATTTGTATAGCCAAGGCGGCACAAACAACACAGCAGGTCATTAAAGTTCACCGCACCGTTTTACATCAAGCCATAATCAACCTTAGGCTATGCGGTAGCTTAGCTCTATCATGCCTCGAACTGCGTGGATAGCCCATGTTGTGAGATTATCCTAAATCCTCGAGATCATGCGGTACAAGGCGAGGGAAATGACAATGTAGTGATGGTGATGGTTGTGGTAGTGATGGTGATGGTTGTGGAGATGATTGTGATGATTGTGAGGGTCTCTATATGTATTCATGTACGTACACACTTATAAACACACACTATCACAAACGAATATGTAGACACCCACACATTTATAAACACACATGCACACACACAGCACACACACACACACACAAACACACACACACAGACAGACACACACACACACACACACACACACACACACACACACACACACAACACACAACACACAGCACACAACACATACAGAAACACATAAATACTTCGAATTCAAAATATGTTCTTAGTTAATGTAAAAGATTTGTTGACAAAAACAACAGCAAAAAGTGATCTCGGAATCAATATGATATGAATAACAATTTATGAATTTTATGAAGAAGATACTTTTTACTATTAATTTTTTCAGTTTTGGGTTGAATTATGACTTAAATGACCGTGTGATTTATAGTTTATATGAAATTTATAAGTTTACAGTTGAATAATGATAACGATTGATAAGATGGTGTGATGATGATGATGATTATGGTAAAAATTGATGGTGGTAGTAAGGAGAGTGGTGATGATGATGAAGATGAAAATGATGATAATGATGATATTGATGAGATGATGATGATAACGACAATGATGACCTTGATAGTAATGACAATGATGATAACAAAAATGATCTTCTCCATTAATAACAATAGTTATGACAATGTTATAGCACACACACACACACATACACACACACACACACACTCCCCATCCCCTCCCACCACCAACATACTTTCCCAAACACCAATCCCAATCACAAACATTTTTCAAAGTAAGAAATAAAACGAACCAGCATCATCCCATTTTCTATGCCACGGTCTTTCTTTCATAACAAACGAGGGTTAACTAATGAGTTTCTTAGCCGAGGGAAAACAAGATTCCCCACAGTTTGTGTTTTTTTTTTATTCTTATATTATGGATCCTTAATTAAAAGTTTGGTGCCTGGAGTCATAAGGATCGAGGGAGGGAGGGAGGGAGGGAGGGAGGGAGGGAGGGAGGGAGGGAGAGAGAGAGGGAGGGAGAGAGGGAGAGAGAGAGAGAGAGAGAGAGAGAGAGAGAGAGAGAGAGAGAGAGAGAGAGAGAGAGAGAGAGAGAGAGAGAGAGAGAGAGAGAGAGAGAGTGAGAGAGAGAGAGGGAGGAAAAGAGAGAAAAGAGAGAAAGAGAGAGGGAGAGAGAGAGAGAGAGAGAGAGAGAGAGAGAGAGAGAGAGAGAGAGAGAGAGAGAGAGAGAGAGAGAGAGAGAGAGAGAGAGAGAGAGAGAGAGAGAGAGAGAGAGAGAGAGAGAGAGAGAGAGAGAGAGAGAAAGAAGCGAGAAAAAGAGAGATTGAGAGAGAAAGAGAAGAGATGACAAGCGAAAGGAAATCGATATATATATATATATATATATATATATATATATATATATATATATATATATATATATATAGAGAGTGAGAGAGAGAGAGAGAGAGAGAGAGAGGGAGAGAGAGAGAGAGAGAGAGAGAGAGAGAGAGAGAGAGAGAGAGAGAGAGAGAGGGAGAGAGAGAGAGAGAGAGAGAGAGAGAGAGAGAGAGAGAGAGAGAGAGACAGAGAGAGAAAAAGAAAGAAAGAAAGAGAGAGAGAAAAGAAAGAAAGAAAGAGAGAGAGAAAAGAAAGAAAGAACCTCGAATGAAAACGCGATACACAGCAAGGGAGAGACAAAAGAGCGAGCGAGGAGTCCCCAGATATCTTCCTGTAGGAGTGGTTGTTCTTTCATCCTTAAATCATTTCTTAGCGCTTTCTCGAAGGCGGTTCGCTCACTCCTTTTTGTTCGTTCTCACTCCGAAAAGCAATGCGTCGTTGGGGCGATTTTGTCTGTGAATTCCTCTTGCTTGGCTGCTTCGGTTGAGCTCACTTTCATCTCGCGTGCACACTCAAACGGACCTAGACGCACACACACGCGCGTGTACGGACACATGTACACGCACAAATACATACATATATGTTATCATCTGCACGTTAGCACATACACACACACACACACACACGCACACACAAGCATACACACACACACACACACACACACACACACACATAATCACACCACTTAAATACAAGGAAAGTCCCTCTCCCTCTCTCATCACCCAACCCCCTTCCCGACCTTTCTTCTCCCTCTCTCTCTCTCTCTGCACTCCATGTTTATCTGTTGCTCGCCCTTTTCTTCCCCTTTCCCTCTTACTTTGCCTCTCTTCCTCCCTATCTTTCTTTTTCCTTACTTCCTTTATTTTCTTCTCTCTTTTGCTTCTCCCTGTCTCGTATCCTTTCTCATTCCCCTTCTTTCCTTCTCTCCTTGTACTCTTTCCTCCAACCTCTTCCTCCCTCTTTTCTTTCCTTTCTGTCCTTCCTCCCTCCCTCTATTCCTTACATCCCTCTCTCCTCCCTCCATCCGTTCCCTCCCTTCTTCCTTATCCTACTATTCCTCCCTCACTTGCATTCCCTTTTCCCCCCCCCTCCCTTCCTCTCTTCTCCTTTCCCTTCTTCTCCTGTCCTCCCTCCCTCCCTCAATTCCCTCTCTTCCTCCTTTTCCTATCCTTCCTCCTTCCCTCCCTCCCTCCGTTTCTTCTCTAATCCCCCCTTCCCTCCCTTACCCCCTTCACTATCACTATCTTCCTCCCTCACTCAATTTCCTCCTTTCCCTCCCTCCGTTCCCTCTCTTCTTCCTTTTCCTACCCTTCCTCCATCCCTCCCTCCCTCCCTCCCTTACCCCTCCGCCTAATCACTGTCCTCATCTGAACGACTCCTTAATGGGTGTGACTCAACTAATTAAGAGGTCCTTCCGAAGTGAACGTAACATATCTCTCCCATTCATTCCCTCATGATTTCACTCATTAACCGATCGCGATATGCTAATGAAATCAGGGTGTTGATTGCGTAGATTTTCGTGATAAAATGCGAATTTGGAATGGGGCGGGAGGATGGGCGGGGGGAGGGGGGGATATAATTGAGAGATTATTGGTAATATTATGATGATGATGGCCATTGTTAGTATCGTCTATATTTTC
>BOPN01003896.1:108232-115732 GCA_017312705.2 Penaeus japonicus | reverse complement strand
CTCCCCCCTCCCCCCCCCCTCTCTCTCTTTAAAACATTTTCTCCACTCTTTCCCCCACACACACCCTCTCACTCCCTCCCTTTCCCTTCCCTCCTCCCCCATCCCCTCTCTCTATCTCCTTTCCTCACCATCCCCTCCACTTTCCTTCTTCTCTTCCCTCTCCCTCCCCTACCCTCTTTCTCCATCTCCCCTCCCCTTCCCTTCCACTCTCCTTCTTGCCTTCTCCCCCCACTCCTTTCTCTATCTCCCCTCTCCCACACCCCTCCCCTTCCCTTCCACTCTCCTACTTCTCTTTTCTACCCCCCAACCCCCACTCACTCTCTCTTTTTGTTCCTTTCCCTCTCCCCACCCCTACAGCCCCCTCCCCTACCCCCTGCAGAGGAAGGACAACTTTTAAGACTCCGCTTCCCTCGTCTCCCCTTTCTTCTCCCCTCTTCCTGCTAGTTTTATTTTCTCTCTCTTTCCCTCTTTTCTTTTCTTTTTTTTTCTTGCCTTCTGTCCACTCCTTACCCCCCCCCCTTCTCTGCGTCCTCCTACACTCCCAACCCCCTTTCCTTCCCTCTTACCTCCCCCTCCGTCTCCCCCTACCCTCTCTCCTCCCCAATCACTACTCTCCACACCCAACCCCATCCCAATACCTTCCCCTCCCTCTTTTTCCCCTCCTACCATCCTCCCTTCCTTCTCTCCCCTCCCACCCGCCTCAGTCCCCTCCTTCCTAGACATCTCCTTCCCCCCTCCCCCCCATACCCAACTGACCCTTCCCCCTTCTCCTCTCCCCACCCTATACATCCTCTTCCTCCCTCCCCTCCATTCCCTCCCTCCCATCTAACACCTCTACCCCCCACCCCTCTCTCTCCTCCTCTCCTCTCCTTTCCCTCCTCCCCATACCAACCCTACACCCCCTCTGAACCCCTCCCCATTCCCCCTCCCACCCCCTCCCCACGAAGAAAAAAAACCCATCCCCCCACACCACCCTCTCTCTCGCTCCCCTCCCCCCTCCCCCCCCTCTCTCTTCCGGGCCGGCGCTCGACCAGAGTCAATCCCTGGGCGGAAGCTCCGATAGGACGCCCGGCCGTATCGCCTTCGCCTCCGCAACCTCCACCTCCGCCTCGCCTTATCGCCCGCTCATCACTCGCTGACTTTTATCTCTTATCTTTCGTCGCGGCCTTCGGGGCGTCGGGTTGGGGGTGGGGATGTGGGTTGGGCGGAGGGGGGAGGTGGGTTGGGTGGAGGGGGGGAGGTGGGTTGGGCGGAGGGAGGGGGGTGTAGGAGGGAGGGTGGAGGGAGTAGGAGGGGTGATTGGCTTTTTCTTTTCTTTCTTTTGTTTTTCGTCATTTTTTTCTTGCTTTTCTATTGGTTATTTTTTTCCCTTTCTTGTATTTGTTTTTTTCCTTTTTTTATTGCCTTTCTTTCTTTCTTTAAATTTGTTTAATCTTTTTCTTAATCATTTCTATTTGTCTTTCTTCCATTTGTGTCGTTTTCTTGTTTCTCTTTCTCTCCATGTTATTTCCTTGTTTTATTTCACTTCCTTTTCTTTTCATTTCCCCTTTGCTTTACATATTCCTGTTTTGTCTTCTTATCTGACTTTTCTTTCTTTCCTTTTATCTCTCAGTTTCTCTTCTCCTTTTAACTGTCTCGCTTTTTCTTGTTTCTCTCTTCCTTCCTTTATCTCCTTTACGCTCTCTCTCCCCCTAGTTTTATTAAGTGAGTGTGTAGGGAGGTAGTACAGGATGAGTAATTTTTATATCAATACTTTTTAAATATCTGATATTATCCTTTTTATCATTGCGTGAATTCATATAATTTCCTTGTATCAAATTGATATTTCAGATTGTTTACAAGTCGTTTACTTATTAATTTTTCTCTAGTCTACAATGTATCTGAAACTCTATCTCTATTCTTTCTTTCTCTCCCTCTCTCTCTCTCTCTCTCTCTCTCTCTCTCTCTCTCTCTCTCTCCCTCTCTCTCACTCGCTCACACACCCACTCTCTCTTTCTCTCTCTCTGTATCTTTTTCTATTTCCTATCTAACGTCCTCTTGCAATTCATGTACTTTTTACCCCTGCACTGTACAGTATTTTTCCCTTTCGCATATTCCTGCTACTTGCCCCTCTCCCTCTCCTCTTCTCTTCATCCTCTTTCTCTTCTCTGAAACCCTCTCTCTTTCTTTTCCCTCCCTTTCTCCTCGCTCTATTCCTCTTCCTCCTTTAACTCGTCTCCCTCCTCTCTTCCTTCCTCCTCCTCCTCCTCTCTTCTTCCTCCTCCTCCTCTCTTCCTCCTCCTCTCTTCCTCCTCCTACGCCTCCTCTCTTCCTCCTCCTCCTCTTCCTCACAAAAATACGACAGGAACGGAACAAAAGTCGTAAGGAAGAAGACGAAAATATTAAACTTTCTAGATTAAAAGACAAGATAAATCTTTCTCGAGGTATGAACTAGATAACCCTGTGTGTTTAGAGAATACTAATGGAAGTCATGATTAGTCTGTCTGTCTTTTGTGTGTGTGTATGTGTGTGTATGTGTGTGTGTGTGTGTGTGTGTACATGTGAGTTTGTTTTGGTGTCTTTGTTGTTGTTGTTTTTTTGTCCTAGTTGTTATCTTTTATTTTCTGTGCTTATTTGCCTTTGTCATTCTCCTTTGTGTCTTTTTTTTGTCTTTTTTTTAGTCTGGTTTTAGTTTCCTGCCTCGTTCTCCTGCCTCGCATTCTCTCCCCTTCTCTTTTGAAAATGTAATGATACTTTCGCACATGTTTCTTGCACATTTAAACACACAGACACACACACACACATATTCACACATACACAAGCAAGCAAACGGACACAAACATATACTCTCACATCCACGCACTCTCCACAAACATACATGCTCCCTCACCCACGCACCTCCCACGTACATACCCCCATACACACACACCACCACATACAAACCTCTACACCCAACACATACACCCCCCACATACTCACGCACCCACCATATACATCCCCCCACACCCACCACACACACACACATTCATACACACCTATCCCCACAATGCACGCAGGCAATGCAACAATACCCATTCACATCCCGACGCGACCAAACGCCCTCAAGGGGAGTACTTGCATCAGCCGGAGTCAGCGGGACAGAATCCGGACTTGTTTTATAGTCGAGCTTTTTCCTTCTGTGCTGGATTTTTCTTCTCTGGGTTTCTCTTTTGTACTTTCCTTTTTTTTTTTTTTTTTTTTTTTTTTTTTTTTTTTTTTTTTTTTTTTTTTTTTTTTTTGGGGGGGGGGTGAGGGTGCGTGGGTGGAAGGTGTAGGGAGGGGGGGAGAGGGGGTTGTTTGTTTGTTTGTGTATGTGTGTGCGTTTTGTTTTGTTTTTGTTTTTATGTTGTTTGTTTGTTTTTGTGTCTGCTGGTCTTTTATTGATTTATCTCCTTTCCTCCCTCCTTTTCTCTTATCTTTTTTCTCCCTCTCTTCCCTCATCCTTCTCTCTTTCCTCCCTTCAATACATACCATTTCACTTCCTTCTCCTGACCTCCTTCTGTTCCTCCTCTTCCTTTTACTTCTCCTTCTCTTCTCCTCCCTCTCCATTCTTCATAGCCTCCCCCCCGCTCCATCCCCTTTTCCTTCCCTCTGTCCCCTACCCCAACCCCTTCCCTTCTCCCTAGCCTTGGTCGTAATCTCCTCCTCCCCCTTCCCCCTCCATCCCCTCCCCCTCTACCCTCCCCCCTCCACCTCCTCCGCTACCACCAACCTACATACATACAGATCAGTCTCCACCACTCTTCACAATCAGAGATGCAGCATCTTTTGGTCTTGTGGCGTCCGAAGGATGCTCTCTCTTCTTCTATCTGTCTCTCTCTCTCGCTGTTTAACTCCTCTTTCTTTTTATTTTCTCTCTCTCTCTCTTTCTCTCTCTCTCTCTCTCTCTCTCTCTCTTCCTCTCTTCCTCTCTCTCTCTCTCTCTCTCTCTCTCTCTCTCTCTCTCTCTCTCTCTCTCTCTCTCTCTCTCTCTCTCTCTCTCTCTCTCTCTCTCTCTCTCTCTCTCTCTCTCTCTCTCTCTCTCTCTCTCTCTCTCTCTCTCTCTCTCTCTCTCTCTCTCTCTCTCTCTCTCTCTCTCTCTCTCTCTCTCTCTCTCTCGCTCTCTCTCTTTCTGTACCTGTTTAAATATATATTTTTTCTCTCACCCCCCCCCCCTCTCTCTGTATCTGTTTATGTCTCTTTCTCCCTATCCCCCCTCCCTCTCTCGCTCTCTCTCTCACACTCTCTCTCGCGGTTATGGGTGACCGCAGTGCGTCCTCTGTGTCTATGTGTGTCCTATTGGTTTGTTTCTCTCTCTCTCTCTCTCTCTCTCTTCACGTCATCTTTCCTTTTCTGTCCATTTTCTTATGATTGCATTCCTTTATCCAGTTTTACCGCCCTCTCTTTTTTTTTCTTTTCTTTTTTTACCCTTATTCTCTCTTCGATTCCTATTGTTTTCTACTATTCCAATTTCTTTATTTAAACATTTCCTCAGTTATTTTTCGTTCTCCTCCTCTCCTGTTTCCTTCTGATTATTTCAAACACTTTCTTTTCTTCCCCCTTTTGTTCTATCACACACTCTTTATGTTTTAGTTCACCCTTTCTTGCTGTTTCTCTCTCTTCTTTTCTTTTTTTTCTAATTTGCTTCTTCCTCTTCCCTCTTTCACATTTTTCTTCCCATCTCTATTGTTTCTCTTTCGTTCTCCTCTCCCTCTTTTTTACTTTTCGTTGTGATTCCTACATATATTTTTAGAATCTTGTATTAGTTTTACCTCTTTCTTTCTTTCCATATTTCTCCCGTTTTCTTTATTTCTACATTTTCCATGTTTTTTTTTCTTTCTTTCTCTTACTCTCTCCTTTCTCTCCGCTCTCTCCTCTCTCTCGTATTTCTTTCCATCTTTTTCTTCTTCTCGTCTTTTACCCCCGTTTTTAATCCCTCTTTTATTATGCCTTCTTGTTTTTTTCCCCTTCTCTTTCCGCTTTCCTTTTTCCCCTTTTGCAATTTTCTTCCTTTTTCCATAATTTTCCTCTTTTATTAATCACGTTTTTTTCTTCACATTTCTTCTACTGACGTTTCTGTTCGCATTTCATTTATCATTCTCGTTTATTAAGTGTTTTATTTTTTTTATTTTTTTTTCTATTTGATTTCTCTCTCTCTTCTATCTCTGCTTTCTGTCTCTCTCTTCCTCTTTCTCGTTCTCTTTCTCTCTCTCTCTCTCTCTCAACATCTCTCTCGTTCTCTCTCTCAACATCTCTCTCGTTCTCTCTCTCTCTCTCCCTCTCTCACTCTGTCTCTCTCTCTCTTTCTCTCTCTCTTCCCCCCCCCTCTCTCTCTCTCTCATTAAATATCTTATTAAGCAGGTATGTATGAATAATGTATATGTATGTGCTTATATATTCTCTCTCTCTCTCTCTCTCTCTCTCTCTCTCTCTCTCTCTCTCTCTCTCTCTCTCTCTCTCTCTCTCTCTCTCTCTCTTTCTCTCTCTCTCTCTCTCTCTCTCTCTCTCTAAAGATCCCGGTACTACGAATACGTCAAGGTTTTAGAGGGGAATCAGTCAGTGATTTTGTGCTCCGTGATGGCAGTAATAACAGGTAGATCAACCTCCCCCTTCCCCCTTCCCCCCCTCCCCCTTTTCCCTAGATCCCACCCACCCTACCCCTTTTCCATAGCCTCTCCCTTCCCATCCCCTCCGATATCTACCCCCCCCCCCTGCGCTAGCAATATCCTTCACCTTTTTAACTACCCTTTCCCCTTGCCCTTCTCCCTTCCCCCCTCTCCTTCCCAACCCTCCATCTCCCTCTACCGCTTAGCCCTTATCTTTATCTTTCTATTTTTCTTTCTCTCCCTCCCTTTCCTCTCTTCTAGTCTTTTCTCCGTCCCCTTTCCCCCCTTTCTCTCTCCCTCTACATTGCCTTCATTGCCCTATTTTCTTTTCCCCTTTCCTCTCCTTCTCTCTCTCTCTCTCCCCTCTCTCTTTCCTTTCCCCTCCCCCCCTCTCACTTTCTTCTCTCTTCTCTCGTTTCCCCTCTCCTCTTCCCTCTCCCCTCTCTCCTCCTCTCCTCTCCTCTCTCTCTCATTTCCCCCTTCCCCTCCCTTCTCCTTCCCCTCCTCCTTTTACTCACCCACTCTCTCTCTCCTTTCCCCTTTCCTCTACCCCCCTCACCCCCCCCCCCAAGTTGATCGACGATGCCCTTTAGCATAACGTTGTGGCGGCCTTGTCTGGAGAAAGGAATTTACGAACCGTCGCTTGAATCTCCAACTATGGGGGGGGGGGAGGGGAAAAGGGAGGGGGGCGGAGGAGGTGAAGAAGACATAAACTGAGGAAAAAAGGGGAAAAATGGTGTGTTGGGGATTTAAGGGGAAATAGGAGGAAGAGATAGAGATAGGGAGGACAAGATATTGGGGGAATGATAAGATAATGATAACATATATATTTTTTTTCGAAGAGAGATAGATAAATAGATAGATAGATAGATGAATAGATGGATAGATAGATAGATGGATAGATAGATAGATAGATAGATAGATATATAGATAGATAGATAGATAAAGAGAGAGAGAGAGAGAGAGAGGGAGAGATAGAGAGACAATGAAGATAGATAGATTGAAGGAGAGAGAGAGAGGGGGGGGGGGGAGAGAATGAAAATGGAAGAAGCATGCAAGAGAGGAGACACAAGTTATAAAAAACAAATAAGATGAATGAAATAACGTTAATCTTTGATAGCTCTCACGATCTCTTATTTTACATTTCTTTTTCTCTTTGTTTCTTTTTCCGTTTTCCTTCTTTCTAATCTCCTCCCCCTCTTTCTCCATTCCAATCACCCCTCCCCCTACCAGTCACAACCCACTCAAACACACACACACACACACAAACACAAACACACACACACACACACACACACACACACACAACACACACACACACACACAACACAAACACAAACACACATACACACACAAACACAAACACACACACACAAACACACACACACACACACAACACAAACACACACAAACTCACACACATACACAGACACACACGCACATATAAAAAAGCCTTATATAAATAAAAGCCTCGGTCACCATATCTTACATCCGGGACACGCAGTGGACAGGAACATATTGCGTCGCTTCATGAATATGCTGTTGGGAGTCACTTCGAATCCGGATAAGTGAACAGTACCTTACGAGACGTTCTTATAAGAAATACTTTTAATAAGATGAGGTAATATACACTAACCGGAATGAATATGACGAAAAGACTTCGTATAAGTGAAACATTACCTCGTACTTTCTTATAAGAAAGTTACTTATAAAAAATATATATACATGAAGTATGGAGAGGAAGGGATATAACGAATATGTGCTATAGGAATCGATTTCAAATCCGGATATACGAACATTTTGTTATATGAGATACGTATATGAGAAAATGAAACAACACAATTAACGAAAATTTATCATATGGAATTAATCGAAAAAGACGAATTCATATAACGAA
>BOPN01003896.1:100732-103232 GCA_017312705.2 Penaeus japonicus | reverse complement strand
CGTTATTATCATGACTATCACTTTCATTATTATGATTATCTTTGCTATTATCATCATCACTGTTATCATTATCATCCTTTTCCCATTACTATCATTGTTATCATTATTATTGTCATTATTATTTCCATTATTGTAATAATTAAGATCGTCATTATCATTATCACTGTTATTATAGACACTGTCATTGCATTGATTAATACTATCTCGCTCAAAGGAGAGCAACTTGACCTTGGAGGAAATATCCGATCGGATCTATGAAATCAACCATATTGAGCATGGGGTAGCCGTGATCAAATACCGTGGCAAGGTCGATATAAAGATCAAGGACTTGCTCGCTCCCGACACC
Organism: Penaeus japonicus; assembly: GCA_017312705.2. Taxonomy (NCBI): domain Eukaryota; kingdom Metazoa; phylum Arthropoda; class Malacostraca; order Decapoda; family Penaeidae; genus Penaeus; species Penaeus japonicus. The sequence continues at coordinate 102,886 of BOPN01003896.1, read as the reverse complement.
ATGTTCACTGTCTGTCCCGAAAGGATGAATCTTCATGTAGATGACATAGTAGTCGGAATCATATCCATGATAGGCATGGTCATGGAGTTTCGCTCGGATAAATCGTGGAAGATTTTATCCATGACCTACATCGAGTCAGACACCGAGACAGAAGACGAGTCAGAAGACGAGTCAGAAGACGAGTCAGGAAACGAGTCAGAACACCAGGGCGAAGATGATCCAAAGGACGAGCAGGAAGCTCCACAAGAAGTCTGCAGCGTTGCAAGCAATTGCGCGAACAACGAGCAGTGAGGAGAGATCGGACCCTTCAGAAAAAAGATAAAGAAAAAGAAAAAAAAGCTAATACGGTTTTCATCCTCTGCCGAAGCTATGGCAACCAAGAGCCCGCCTCCGAAGTCAGGTATGTCAACGATCCAGTGGCACCCGAGTCCAACTTGACATCCGTTCCCCAAGGTATCCTATCCTTGCTGTTCCTCTCTCAGTCCTTTCTCTCACGTTGATCATATGGTATTTGGTGAGCGTTTATAGCGGGACTTTTGGAAATGCCAGCAGCTGTGTGAATCATGTTCATCTTTCCTTCGAATTATAGGAGTTCATAAAAGCCAAGAGGAATCGATCGAGCACCCATACATCTTCAACAGTGGCCTCATTCCGGGCAAAACGGCCCCCTTCACCACGCTTGACCTCGTTTCCTGGGGCTGGCAGGTGGCTCAGGGCATGGACTACCTCTCACGTCGGAAGGTGAGTCACTTCCTTAGGAATACCTTTTTGAGATTGGAGTTCGGTTTTACTTTCGGTGTCCTTTCGATGTATGGGGATGGAATGTAGCTTCGCTGATATCTATATCACAGGGCTCTGTTATGCTAGGATTTTATATCTGCCGCCTTCGTATCTCTAAGGTTCTTCATGGAGATCTGGCAGCGCGGAATCTCCTTCTGGCAGACAACAACGTGGTTAAGATCAGTGACTTCGGATTGTCGCGCGATATGTACAGGACGGATATTTACATGAAGAAGGGGCATGTAAGATTCACGCAGTTTGCTTAAGACGTCCGTGCAGATAAGTTGGAACAAACGTTCATAGTATGCAACCCATTTTATGAATTCAATCAGTGTCATGTCATATATATGAATGACTGAGCAGAATAAGATTAATATTTTCCCTTATTTTACACCCGTTGCCTCTCGCAAAACAGGAGCTGCTGCCCCTCAAGTGGATGTCTGTGGAAGCCATTCGCGACCGCCTCTTCAGTGTGCAGAGTGACGTGTGGTCTTACGGAGTCACACTGTGGGAACTGTTCACTCTCGGTTCGACCCCTTACCCGGCCGTGAAGATGAACATGGACTTTGTCACCTATCTTCAAGAGGGAAATCGAATGGACAAGCCCAAATATGCAAACCAAGAGATGTAAGTGATGTCATGGCAGTGGCTTTATCTGAGATTGGCTTTTTGCAAGCGTACGTACTGTATTAATGTTAATTAATTGTTTATATAATTAATTATTTAACATTCACACAGTTAATATATAATTTATATAATTTATATAATTAATTAGTTAACATTCACATAGTTAATATATAATTTATATAATTTATATAATTAATTAGTTAACATTCACATTGTTAATATATAATTTATATGATTTATATAATTAATTAGTTAACGTTAACTGTGCTTGTGAATGCAGTCTTGGGACCACCAACTCGACATGAGAAGAAACGGCACAAACAACCCAACAAACAAACAAAACCTCTCCGACGATTCTCTCTGTTTATTTCCAAATGCAGAACACTTCGACACTGTTTTTTTTACGCACCATTAATGAAATCCTTTTTACGTTCCCTTGTACAGGGCAATTAATGCATTCCAACCCTTTAAATGAATAGGTAAAACACCTTTATTTTCAGATATAACCTTCTTCTCGACTGCTGGAATGCTGACCCAGGGACACGCCCTACTTTCGGCATGTGTGCAGAACGATTAGGGGCGCTCATGTTACCTACTGTCAGAGAGGTACTTACTGTCTGTATTTTTTCTACGGCTGATTAGTTTATTGTGTCTCCCTCTTGGTCATGTGGGAATAAAAGCAAAGATATGAGGAAATATGAGGAAAGCTGATTTTTTTTTTCTTAATTAAGGTGGTGGCCATAACTA
>BOPN01003896.1:96990-98132 GCA_017312705.2 Penaeus japonicus | reverse complement strand
ATATATATATACATATATGTATATATATATATATATATATACATATATATATATATATATATATATATATGTATATATATATGAACAGAGAGAGAGGGGGGTTTTCTTTCTTTCTTTCTTTTCTTTTTTTCTTTTCTTTCCTTTCTTAAAACGTAACCTTATATAACCCGCAGATCCAGCCTTAGTCCGGAAAGGTCGGAGGAACGAGTTTTGTTCAACTTGCCACTGGACAAAGAGAAGGATAAAGAAGAAGTAGAAAGCGGAGGAGGAGGAGGAGAAGAAGTAGAAAGCGAAGGAGAAAAATAAGAAAAGAGCGGAGGAGAAGAAGAAGGACAAGAAAGAGAAAGATAAAAAGAGGGGGAGAAAGAGGCGGCGAAGGAGGCAAACAAGAAGAAGAAGAATGTGGATTAAGAGTACAAACAGACTGCGGAGGAGAAGGAGGAAGAAGAGGAAGAGGAGGAGGAGAAAGAAGAGGAAGAGGAGGAGAAGAAGGAACAGAAGAAGGCAGGGGCTTGCTAACGCCGCGTCCCAGACCGCGCGACACGAGTGCCAGCGCGGCTCTGAGGACAACCTCAAGGGGGAGGGACGGAAAGCAATTCCTCGAGACAGGGGAAGGACGACTGTGACGACTGTGACTTCATCTATGCCATGAATCCCTCATGAGACCGGGATGAGGGATAAGGGATTACGGCTTTGTCTTATAGTGTCCAGTGGGTATTGTGATGATCCATTCAAAATTAGGAATCATGGGGGCTGGTTAGGGTAATCGGAAAAAAAGAAAGAAAAAAAGTAAAAAAAATAATAAAATGAAAAAAATATGTTTCTAACAAGGTATGTTCCTTATGATGTATTTACGGTGCCTTTGTTTTTCTTCTGTGACTTAGTGTTTATACCTTATGATTTCTACCAATTTGTGATTTCCGCATATTTTCCGGAAGTTACATCCATTTCCGTTACAGTAGATCAGTGTTTTTCTGATCCTTACGTAGATGAAAATACGTAAAGGTTAATAAAGGAATTAGATCCGTTTCTAAATGATAAATGACAATGAAATCTCTATACCCGGAAAAGAAAGAAAGAAAGAAAGAGAGAAAAAAAAATATATATATATTAATCATATACTATATATACATATATTACGG
>BOPN01003896.1:32174-37174 GCA_017312705.2 Penaeus japonicus | reverse complement strand
TCATCATCATTATCATCTGTTACTATTATCATTATTATTATCATTGCTATATTCATAGTTATTGTTAATACTATTTTTATTATTATTATCGTTATCATTATTTGTGTTATAATTATCATTACTATCATTTTTATAATTATCATCATTTTTGTTATTATTATCATATCATTATAATTGATATGATTGTTTAAATGATTATTACCATCCTCATTATTATTATCATTATCGTTAACACTGTTATTATCATTGCCAACTACATCATTAGCATTATTCTTATCATCATCATTACTGTTATCATAATATGCAATGCCATCATTATCATTATCAATATTACTATTATCATCATTATCATTATTACTATATCAATATCATTATCATCATCATTATTATCCTTATCATCATTATCATTATTATCACCATTATCGTTATTATCATTATCACTATTAGCATCATTATTATTATTATCATCTTCATCATTATCACCATTATTATTATCAGCATCATTATTATTATTATCATCTTCATCATTATGACCATTATTATTATTAGCATCATTATCATTATTATCATCATTATTATTATCATTATTATCATCATTACCATCATCTCTATTCTCATTGTTATTATTGTCATTATTATTATCATCATTACGAACGTTATCATTTCAATCATCATTTATATTCCCCTCCGTCCATATACATCCCACTATAGCTGCAATATCCTTCCATCCTTAAACAGGACCTGCAATCCAGATCCTAATCCCGGGAAAGGAGAGCGCGAAGGATAAGTGGAGAGCGGAGCGCCGAATGAGGCCGTCACACAAAGGAGGTTATGAGGAGGTTGAGGAAATTATGAGGCAAGATCGAGTGAGGACAAAGGAGGGTCGGGGAGGATAGTGAGGTGGAGGGAGGATAGTGAGGTGGAGGGAGGATAGTGAGGTGGTGAGGTGGAGGGAGGATAGTGAGGTGGAGGGAGGATGGTGAGGTGGAGGGAGGATGGTGAGGTGGAGGGAGGATGGTGAGGTGGAGGGAGGATGGTGAGGTGGAGGGAGGATGGTGAGGTGGAGGGAGGATGGTGAGGTGGATGGGTAATGTCAAATGGAGGGAAAAGGTTGAAGGAAGGTAGGAAGGAGGAGGTGGAGGAGAAGGTGGGTTAGAAACACACACAGATACACACACACACAAACACAATCGCGTACATACATACATACATACATACATGCATACATACATACACATACATACTCATATATAAATATATTTATATATTTTTGTGTGTGTGTGTGTGTGTGTGTGTGTGTGTGTGTGTGTGTGTGTGTGTGTGTGTGTGTGTGTGTGTGTCCATATGCACGCCCGAACACGTACCTTCGCACAAACAAGCACACAGAATTCCCTTCCCAGTGGCATGCCTCCAACACCCACCTATAACGGAGAGTCTGATCCACGCCTGGCGCGAGTTGGACTTGTGGTAATCCACTCTGCACCGGTAGAGTCGGGCGTCCATCGTGGAGACGTTGGTCAGGAGGAGCACGGGTGGACGCTCGAACGGGAGGTACTTGACCCGCGACCCGAAGACCAGGGCGTCTGACCATTCCGTTCCGCCGCGCACGTTGGGACGCTGGTCGTAGCTGCGGGGGAGGAAGAGAGAAGGCGTTAGTTCAGGGTTGGGTTGGGGAGAATGGAAGCTTTTTGTGGATGTCCCTTGTAAGTGTGTTTTATATGTATATATATATATATATATATATATATATATATATATATATATATATATATATATAACAATATATATATATACATATATATAAGAGAGGTGTTTCTTTTTTTTATGTTCTGTCTTTGTTTTTGTGATATGATACCTTCTGAGTATTTTTTTTTTCTTCTTTTTAATGTATTTGCGTATGTAAATATGACGGGATGTATTTTTTTTTTCGGTTATCTCAGGTTGCATGTCAAGGACAGCGGTGAAAATAGCGAGTGATATATCAGGGTCGCACTGCAGATGGAAAGAAAATTTCGCTCAGGAATACACTTTATTCTTTTCTTATTCCAATTATTGAATCTGCATACTCAATAAACAAAAATAGCAGTAAGTGAAAAAGTTCTTTCTTACCAGTTTTAATGCATTGTACTAGAGCAAAATTGTGAACGCTTATATTCGCACGCACTACCTTACCTTTAAACTATGACCGACATTAAAAGCACACAACGATATTTAATTTCCCTCAGTACTGAAATTACATGCAGTGGTCAGTTATGAAGCTGCTGCGCCGAGTTATTTGCATAATAGATAACTATATTTCAAAGAGAGGACGTTATATTAAGGTAATTTCTAACAAAATACTTCATTTCGAAAGTTGGTTTTTATTTCTGCTATAAATCTGTTGATGCATATAATTTGTTGTGACATTTTCCACTATTCATTATTATCATTATTGTTGTCATGATGATGATGATGATAATAATAATAAAGCTTGAATTAATAATGATAATAATGATAATGATAATCATTATCATTATCTTCATGATCATTACCATTATCCTCATGATCATTACCATCATCCTCATGGTCATTATCATTATTGTTATGGTCATCATAATTTTCATTATCATCACCCTTATTATGATTTTTTTTTTTCAATATATCAGCTTTATGAATTCCACTTCTTGAGAAACTGACTTGAATACTGACTTGAATTCTTTTGGAATGCCGTGTAACTGTCAGACAGGCATGTCTCTTCCGTTCTCTCATGTGTGCTTGTATTCCAAGAAATGTATAATTTTCTGTTTGGCAGACTTTTGCCTGTGTGACATATTGAACATACATTCTCCAGTCAGCCGTATAATTTTGGTAACATTAGATTTATTAGTCAGTCGCAAAGGTCTTTGGTATTACGTCACGATGTCAACTTTAGCATACACATTCACACACATACATACACACACACACACACAGATACAAACAATCAAACTCAAACATAGACACATACATACAAAACAAGTACAAACAAACATAAGCAAATACAAAAACAAACAAACAAACACACACAAACACATTCATACATACAAAACAAGTACAAACAAACATAAGCACATATATACACACAAAATACAAAATCAAACAAACATACACACACACACACACACACACAACACACACAAAGACAAACACAAACACACAACAAACACATATACACAAACACATATACACAAACACAAACACTAACACACACACACATCTCAACACACACATATACACAAACACACAACAAACACATATACACAAACACAAACACTAACACACACACACACACTTCTCAACACACACATATACACAAACACATATACACAAACACAAACAATCACACTCACACACACACACACACTTCTCAACACACACATATACACAAACACACAACAAACACATATACACAAACACAAACAATCACACTCACACACACACACACTTCTCAACACACACATATACACAAAGTAGACACAGATTGGTTTTATAGCGTCATCAAGCCATAAAGAAAAAAGTTTTTATTCTCCAGCAGGTATATAACATGCAGCCTGCCTCTGGGCCACACTTGGTTCAGCTTTTCTTTAAGCGGAAAAGGGGGAAGGGAAAGGAAAGAGTCCAGAGAGGGCGAAAGGGGAAGAGAAAGTAATTGAAGATAAAGGGAAAAATATTGCTTAGATTAGAATGTATTTCTTGATCAATATTATGTACGTGAAACGTAGAGTATATCTTGTCTTTCTTATCCTTTTCTCTTCTCTTTCTCTCTCTCTCTCTCTCTCTCTCTCTCTCTCTCTCTCTCTCTCTCTCTTGTTCTCTCTATCTCTGTATGTGTGTGCGTATGTTTCTATGCACACGCATACATACACTTGCAATCACCCACCCACACCTTGATCAATTCAGCCAACCAAGCTGAAATTCCAGAAATTTGCATACGGAAACCGCGGAAAAGTAAACAGATTGGCCATCGAGAGTAATGAAATAGAAATATTTTAAACGCAGCTGAGAAGGCTGCGGGGGAGGGAGGAAGAGAGAGAGAGAGAGAGAGAGAGAGAGAGAGAGAGAGAGAGAGAGAGAGAGAGAGAGAGAGAGAGAGAGAGAGAGAGAGAGAGAGAGAGAGAGAGGAGAGAGAGAGAGAAGAAGAAGAAGAAGAAGAGAGAGAGAGAGAGAGAGAGAGAGAGAGAGAGAGAGAGAGAGAGAGAGAGAGAGAGAGAGAGAGAGAGAGAGAGAGAGAGAGAGTAGGGAGAGAGAGAGAGAGAGAGAGAGAGAGAGAGAGAGAGAGAGAGAGAGAGAGAGAGAGAGAGAGAGAGAGAGAGAGAGGAGAGAGAGAGAGAGAGAGAGAGAGAGAGAGAGAGAGAGAGAGAGAGAGAGAGAGAGAGAGAATGAGAGAGAGAGAGATAGAGAGATAGAGAGAGAGAGATAAAGAAGAAGAAGAGAGAGAGAGGAGAGAGCGAGCGAGCACGCGAGAGAGTGTCAAAGGTAACATGACCTAACTCAACCATAGATATCTCCCTATCATCATAACCCTCGACGGAGTTCACATCCTTTGATTGTCACCCCCATTCCCCCCTCCCCGTCACAGAATTACGTAACGGAGTGCTGCCGATGGGAAAACCTTTTATATAACCCAGTGTCACAACCTTTTTTTCGGTTGCAACCCTAAATACAGTCTTAACCTGGACTAGCGACCCTAAACGTGTACGAACATGTTATATTGAATCCAACCATTTTCACGTCACAATTACACTGAAGTTTAATCAGCTATAATACTCAAAATCAAAATGTGACCAAGAGTGAATTACCTTATTTTGACCCTCCGGCGACCCTTAAAAAAACCCTCGTGACCCTCATTTAACAGCGACCGTGGGAAATGTTTCGATATGGCAGACATACCAGGATATATATCGCAACCACTGACGCCTGGTTTAGCCTTCTGGATATACGTGCTGTTATAGTGTTTAATTATTGTGATTATTGTGCTGTAG
>BOPN01003896.1:7500-20000 GCA_017312705.2 Penaeus japonicus | reverse complement strand
TGTGTCTCATGTTTCTGTTGTGTCGTTGAGCAGCATTAGCTCAATGTTCGAGACTTAGAGACCTCGAGTGACCTTCGATAGGCTTTCCCCCCTCCAAGTTGGGCTTTCACATTCCTGATAGTGAACTTACTGTGCCTTAATGGGTATGGATTTACTGATGATCATGTCACTTTGGATGCGTAATTTAACACTTTGCCGCCAGAGATACTGTGCTGCCTCCAGTATAGGTCCTAGTTCAAATGCTCTCCCTCGGGCTTGGTGTCTCTGGACTGCCTTTTCGGGGATGGCATAACTGCATAATCATTCTAAACAGATCTCCAAGGCGACCATAAAACATAGTTATCAGATTCTTAACAGATCTCCATGGATCATTGCCTACAAAAAGAAAAGTGTACGAAAAGAATATTCTAGGGCTGCCTAAGCTAGTTCCCCATAGAAAGTGCTTCGGCCTGAGTAACAGGGCAATTATCTCCCAACCTAGTGGAACCTAGCCAATCAGCGTGGGTTAGCTAGTTCCAAAAATAATATCCTTGAAAGAGTAAATATTCTATGCACCATCTACAGATACTTGATCCAGTCCCCTTGGATACCGGATATTACTACTGCTTTTACGAGGATGTTGGTGACGTGGACACTGACATAGCCAGGGCTGTTAAGAGATATGTTTATGTTAACGGTAAGATCTTGAACTGTTGACAAGCAGTTTGACAGAAACTAACGTTTTTAAACCGAGATGAACGTATAAATAGCATTATCTTTGCTACAAATTTATAGTCTAAATAAAATGAATGAAAAGATTCTCGGATATGTGTGTGTGTATGTGTGTATTTTTACATATATGTTATATATATATATATATATATATATATATATATATATATATATATATATATATAAATATATATATATATATATATATATATATATATATATATATGTGTGTGTGTGTGTGTGTGTGTGTGTGTGTGTGTGTGTATACATACATACATACATACATATATATATATATATATATATATATATATATATATATATATATGTACATATACATATATATATGTGTGTGTATGTGTGTGTGTAGGTATATGTATATGTATATGTATATTATATATATATACATACATATGTATATATATATACATATACATATATACATATACATACACACACACACACACACACACACATATATGTATATATATATATATATATATATATATATATATATATATATATATATATATATGTATATATATATATATGTATATGTATATGTATATATATGTATATGTATATATATATATTTATATATACATATATATATATATATATACATATTTGTTCATCTATCTATCCTCATCTGTATCCATACCCAGATACACAATTACATTACAAAACATCAATGCTATTCACATTAAACAAAGCTATCATGCTTCTCAGAGATCTGAATCAAATTAATATTCAAATTTTGTACATTTCAACAGCTGGCAAATTCGGGCCCATATTCATACGGTCGAACGGCACTGAGAACATTACGATAAGCACATCCGACCGACTGATAATTGACTGCAAAACCACCAACCCACACGCTGGGGTTGAACTCTTCAAAAATGGTGAAGTGGTGAGTGAGTGGATGTTCATTATGTATGGGTAGAAAGTGGTAATGATGTTTCGACAAAATTTGAAGATATTTCCCCATGACTATGATGAATATCTTAAGATATTTCCCCATGAATACGAACATGAATGTGTGTAGACTTCCGGTGTAGTTGTTGCCAGTTTGAAAGCTGTATTAAATCCTTTCCTTCTTGACCTTAATATAAAGATCGTATACTGAAAATTATATCGTATCTTATCCACATAATCTTATATATATTTGAAAAGAACGCAGATGTGGGTTTATGATACCGCGAAGAGCAACAGGACACAAATAAACTAATATCTTATCTCTTCCGTCAAGCTCCGAGTCAGAAACACCAGGAGGATTTCATTCCACTCAAAATACGGGTACGAGATTAAGACCCCTAAAGTGAGAGACAGCGGCGTCTACGAGTGCCGAGGATATGCTGATAAATTCACCGCCTTCGTAGTGGTCCAAGAATGTAAGTGATGGCAGTATCAGCTGCTTTGGTTCATTTTGGGGACATGTCTACGGATTTCACTCTTCAACTTGTAGTAAAATTGGTCACTGAATATATTATTCAACGAGGCAATTAGAAACAGGTAGCATCGCCTAAGAGTAGAACTTACGTTCAACTCTTTTGCTCTCAGATGCCCTTGCTTGTCCTTATCCTTATTAATCACTATATCTATATCTATATATTGTGTATTTTGTTATTTCATATATTATTATACTACTATATATGGTATTATATACTTTGTGATATATATTCCTGACTGTTTATGAAATAAAAAGGAAAAAGAGAGAGATAGAGAAGGAGAGACAGAGAGAGGGAGAGAAAGAGAGACTGAGAGAGAGAGAAAGAAAGAGAGACAGATAGACGGACAGAGAGAAAGAGATAGATAGAGAGAGAAAGAGATACGGACAGAGAAAGAAAGAGAGACAGAGAGATGGACAGAGAGAGAGAGAAAGAGAGGCCAAATATACACAAACAAACAAAGAGAGATAGACAAATCATTATTGTTCTTTTATCGTCATCATCATTATTTTTATCATTATTATTATTATTATTATCACTATCATTATTACAATCATTATCATCATAATTATCACTGTTGTTATTATCATTACCATTATCATTTTTGTTATTTCTATTGTGATTGTTGATTGTTAATTATAACCATTTTGACTATTATCATCATTATTATTAATGGTCGTATAAAAATAATTATCTTTATTATCAATTTTTTTTATATTATCAGTATCATTATTCTTACTATTATCATCCTTATTGTTATCTTTATAATTGATATATATGTATATATATGTTTATATATATATATATATATAGAGTTTGGACAACCATGATTCTTGTTTCTGTAGGGATTTGATTTTTTATATGATTAAGATATATTAATGTTCCCATTACCTTTCTATGTATATTATCAACATGGGATTCAAACGTCATATATCTGTCGAAATGTACTCCTAGATTTTTTACTGAAGTGCTTGGTTTAATTTGGTAGCCTTCGAAATCTATGGTTGTGTCTATGGGAATTTTAGCTAAGCTGCCGACTACCTATGAAGATACATTGCGTTTTTTTGTGGATTTATTTTAAGACCATTGTTATCAAAATATCGTTTTGCTTTAACAAGAGTGTCTTGAGTGTTTTCTTATCAATGCCTCTAAGTTGTTCACTGAGTCACTATGGAGATTTTGAGAATCATCAGCATACTGTATTAGATGGCAGTTATGGACTATGGTTGATAAATCATTAATGAAAATTGTGAATAGGATCAGGCCTAATATAGATCCTTGTGGAACACCGAAATAAACTGGTTGTGCTGATGATATATTTTCATTAATTTTTACCGATTGGGTTCTTGTATTTAAATAGCTATCAAACCAATGGGTATCAATTCTATGGTTTCTTAATTTGTTATGAACGATGGACGCTGTCAAAAGCTTTAGAAAGATCGCACAAAGTGAGTAAATTTACCTTATTCTTGTCCATATTATTATAAATTTGGTCAGTGATCTGTAGCAACGCTGTTTCAGTGGATAACCTATTTCTAAAGCCATGTTGAGTTTTAGATAATAAGTTATTGGTCTCCAGGAAATTCATCAATTGATTTGCTACTGCTTTTTCAAGAACCTTAGATAATACTGGAAGTATTGTGATAGGGCGGTAATTATTCATGTCGTCTATATCCCCAGACTTGAAAATTGGTGTTACAATTCCATCAGTTACATCAGTTATGAGCCTTGCCTGATCTGTGTTTTGATGTAATGTGGTGCCAATTGTTTGTTCATAAGTAAGTTTTCCAATTTGTGCAAAGAAGTTATTGAAATGGTCGGTGTTATGTGTAGAATTTGTGTAATTATCTGTGTGTTGTTTGTTAGGCACTAATGTTTTAACAATTTTCCAAGTTTTATTAGAGTTGTTTTTATGTTCTGCGAATTTATTTCTGAAATAATTAGTCTTTGCCAATTGAATTAATGACTTAACATTTTTCTTTTTTGCTTTATAAATTGCCTGAAGGGCGGGCTCAAGTCTGTTTCTTTTGAGCGCTTGTTGGGAATTATTTCTTTCGGCAATAGCTCTCTTGATGTCGTCATTTATCCATGGAGCAGGGGGACGTCTGACGATTCTTGTCACATAGGGAGCAGAGGCATCTATGCTGCTTTTTATCACTTCCGTAAGGATGATTACCTGGGTATCTACATTGTCTGTTGATAAAATATCTTATAGAGTTGGTTCTTTAAATATTATTAGCTCGCATAATGACTGAGGGTCATAGTGATTGAAGTCACGAAAAGTTTTTGTAACCGGTGGTCGCTTTGGTTTCTTTATATTCAACGTCATCGTATCGTAATAAGTTTATGATCAGCAATATGACATGGAATGACGTCTGTATGGAGTATGGTATCTAATTTATTCGTTATTATTACATCTAATAAAGAAGAGTTGTTTTCTGTGATCCTTGTAGGTTTATTGATCAATTGTTCTAGTTTATTTTTCTTGATTAACTTTGCTAACTTAGCATTTGGTTTACTTAAATCATCATTTAAGTCACCTAAGATAAAAAGTGATTTTTTTTTAAGGACATTTCTCTAAAAACCTTTTCAAGATATTCAAAAGATTCAGATTTTGCATGGGGATGCCTATAGACGGCGCCAATAATGAAGGAAGGAAGCATGTTGCTTTGAACTTGGTAAGCAGACACATCTTCTACGGCAGTATTATTAACTGTTGTAGTTGATATCCTATTTGACTTAAGGGTATCCCTTACAAATATGCATACTCCACCTCCTCGCCCTGCATCACATCGATAAACTTGATAATTTGGAATGTTGATAAAGTTACTTATCATTTCCTGGTGGAGCCATGTTTCACTAACACAGAGTATGTCTACATTTCTTTCCTTTACTAACAATACAATTTCTTCAAGGTGACCGAGGAGAGATTGTGCATTGATATGTTCTATTTTTAAAATGTTCTGTGACCTAATCACTGGCCGTGCTGACGGTTTTGCGCGGTCAAACATTCTGCTCGGTTTTGTACTTGTTTCTGTTTAAGAAAACCTTTACGTTATCAGGGAACACATCGGATTCTATAAAAAGTTCTGAATTTATCTCTTTGCCTATTATAGTAACAGTGAAGCTTGAATAATATTCATGTGTCATCTTAGTTTTGAAGGCCTTAACATTTGATATACTGTCAAAATTACTAACGAGGAAGTCTTCAATATCTTCTTCGTTTGTATCCGGATGACAGCTAGTGATATATAAATATACTAGCTTGGGACGGTCGGCACCTGGTAGGGGTTTTGCTGTATTGCGTTCCTCCCTTGTTTTTCTTTTTTTGTTTTCTCGAGGTAACGGTGACGAAACCTTCCTCGTCTTGCTGATGGGTTTGATGTGTCTCCGCTCGTTCTACATAGTTATTGATGACGAGCGGTGGTGCTTGTGTAGTAGGAGAGGTGTTAGAGGGGGCAGGGACTCCAGGCACGTGGTGATGTGTTGCCTCTTTCCATTTGCGGTTGGGTGGAAGAAGTTTTTGATTATTCTTCCTTTTACTATTTTTAACGTAGCTTCTTCTTGATGTTACTTGTGTAGACGTGTCAGCAAGGTCGCGAGTCTGCTTGCTCGGTGTGGGTACGGATGGAGGGGACGGGGTGTCAGGGGAGGGTGGAGGTGGTGAGGGAGAACTAGGAGAGGCATTGGTTGTGGATACTGCCATGGAAGGTGGGGGAGGAGGGGATGGAGTGTCAGGAGAGGGTGGTGGTGGTGAGGGAGAGCTAGAAGATGCATTGGTTATGGATACTGCCAAGGAAGGTGTAGGGGAGGAGTGGTTTTGTGTGTGCTTATCTTGTGGCGTGGAGGTAGAGGACATTCTGGTAGGGGGAGTTGATGTAAATGGGAAAGGTTCGTATGTGGACTGGTCATGGGTGGGGGTTGGGAGATCGGATGTTGAGTGGTGGGAGGGGGTTGAGGTTGTTGTGACAGATGCCTCCTTTTCGCATTCCTGCGTCTGGGGAGGCACACCTTGCTTAATCATACTGTTCAGTGCCGATTGTTGTTCGGAAAACATTCCGATCAGCAAGTCTATTTTATTTTCAATAAGATTTTGACTGCTGAAGGAGGGTTCAGGTTGGGTTTGTGTATCTTGGTGTTTCTTATGAAGGAATAGTTTCACAAATGGTGTAGAAATACCTGTTTTCTTTGGTGGGGACCAATCAGTGACGGGAGTGTCTGTCGTTGTTGTAACAAACACCATATTATTGTTATTCAGACACTGGTCGATCATGGTATGCACTATGAAATTCGTCATCCGTTTAATGTCTCTGGTTGTGTTTCTCGTTTTTCTAGAGTCTGATATGTTTAAAACAATACTGTGAGCGTTATCGATCTCATCAGGGCTGTACAATTTCCTAATCTGATCACACAGGACCATCCGTGCCCATGCTTTTTTCGTTGCAATGAAGCACAGGATGGTGTTCAGCACTATTGTAATATTGCCGATCTGATAAATGGCTTTTCTGTTTGTGTTCATTTCACTGTCGTCACTGTTTTCACTGGAGGGGTTGCTGTGGTTGCTAAGGCTGCTAAAACACCCTTTGCCCTGGGCGGGGGGGCAACCTTTACCCTGGTTGCCGTTGGGGTGCCCATCACCGTGGGCGGGGGGGCAGCTTTGACCCGCGCTGCCAAGGGGCCCGTTTCCTCGGGCAGAGGTCCCATTACCCTGGGAAGGGGGCACGATACCCTGGGCCAAGGGTCCCCTTTCACTCTGGGGGTTAGAGCTCGAGCTAGCTGCTCGAGGAAGCACCGGGGAAGCTCCCTGGCTGGCCCCCGTTGACCCGGGGAGGGTGGTCAGATTTCCCTCTGACTGTGCGGGACCACGAGGTGTCATGGTTTGCTGAGCTGTTTGGCGGCGGTGGAGAGGAGGCAAAAACACGTCCGTTCACCACGGCGGCTAGACTAAGAGCCAGAGAGACAGAGAGAGGGAGAGAAAGAGAGACTAAGAGAGAGAGAAAGAGAGACAGATAGACGGACAGAGAGAAAGAGATAGAGAGAGAGAGAGAGAGAAAGAAAGACGGACAGAGAAAGAGAAAGAGATACGGACAGAGAAAGAGAGACAGAGAGAAAGAGATAGAGAGAGAGAGAGAGAAAGAAAGACGGACAGAGAAAGAGAGAAAGAGATACGGACAAAGAAAGAGAGACAGAGAGATGGACAGAGAGAGAGAGAGAGAGTCCAAACATACACAAACAAACAAAGAGAGATAGACAAATCATTATTGTTCTTTTATCGTCATCATTATTTTTATCATTATTACTATTATTATCACTGTCATAATTACAATCATTATAATCATAATTATCACTGTTGTTATTATCATTACCATTATCATTTTTGTCATTTTTATTATGATTGTTGATTGTTAATTATAGCCATTTTGACTATTATCATCATTATTATTAATGGTCGTATAAAAATCATTATCTTTATTATCATCATTTTTTTTTTATCAGTATCATTAATCTTACTATTATCATCCTTATTGTTATCTTTATAATTGATGTATATGTATATATATGTATATATATATATATATATATATATATATGTATATATATATATTTTTTTTTCAATTCCTGATTCATGAAACATTTTGTTAGTGTCACTGCCTGAAATTTGAATCTTAAAACTAAAGTACCACACCCTTAGACGTTTCAGTAACGGATACATATAAAAAAAAAAAAAAAATCCTCATTTTTTTTTTTTTTTCTCCACCTTCGAAGTCGAAAATACCTCCAGATAATGAGCGTCAGTAATCAAGGCAGATAAAATAATAAACACATCCCGTTCCAGACGAGGGTCCCAAGCCAGACATCGACCGGGCTGTGAACCAGTATTTCGTCGTTGGTTATGACTTCTCACTGGACTGTTCCCTTGTTTGGAATGGAACAGTTGATTTGGATTGGGTGGTGCCCAATCCCGAAGGGGTGAGTCACTTGGGAGGTTCTTATGCATGTAGATAGGGATTGTTCATTCATAAGGAGATTAATTTTTTTTAATCGTATTGATGTGGTCGATCTTTTTTTTCTTTTTTTTGGCATTTTCCTCCACCGTGACTGTTTGTGATAGAGCTGAGCATAATTTCGACTATGTTAAGACCTGGTTTTAAACTTTATATGCAATTTAATTCTACTGATGACGAGAAATGTGTAAAGGGAATATATGGGTACGGTGTCAGTGTTATACAGATATATATATATATACATATATATATATTTATATATAAATATATATATATATATATTCAAATATGTGAACTTCAATTTTAGGAATTTGCTGATTTTTTTTTTTTTTTTTTTTTCATGAGACTGCAGACGGATTCATATTAATCAACCAGTACAGAAAAAAAAGAATCTACGATACAACAAATATACACATATAAATACACACATAAATATAAATAAACCCTTTTGAAAAGAGCATAAAACAGTGTAATGAGTATTGGCCAAACACACACTTAATTAAGAAGACCCAATTTGGTCCTGAGGGCTGGTTCCCAAGAGTAATGAAAGGAAAATGAGGGAAAACGAGGATTCACTCGGTCCTTGCAAATGCATCGACACGTGCGAGACACAATCGCGTATGCAACAACGAATAAACGATAATTCATGAATAAGGAATATAAACCATTAAAACCTTCCCCTCCCCCCTCCCCCCTCCAGAAGTACAGCATCACCCGCAGGTCGTCATGGAAACGCCCAGGTGCTCCCAGGAAAGTCATTTCGCTCCACGTTAGTGAAGTCACGACCAAGGACAGCGGAGAATACAAATGCACAGCGAAAACCATAGATTTCGATCTTCAGGAAGCCACTAGAGTCATCCGTGTAAAAGGTATTTTTTTTTTTTTTTTGGATTCGTCTGAGAGTTTGAATTTCACAAAGGAAATTTTATTCTTAGTTTTTTTTCTATCTGTCTCGTTTTACTGATCGTGTTATAGTTCTTAATGTACTATCTAGTTATAATTTCCAATGAGGAATATTCTTCTCGTCTCAACAGTATGTTAAGAAAAATGTATAAACAATATATAAGCCAATAATAATAATAATAATAATGATAATAATAATAATGATGGTAATAATAATGATTATAATAATGATAATTATAATAATGATAATGATAATAATAATGATAATAATAATGATAATTATAATAAAGATAATGATAATTATAATAAAGATAATGATAATAATAATAATGATAGTGATAATAATAATAATTATTATTATTATGATATTAATAATCATAATAATAATAATAATGATAATAATGAGCAAGTCCTTATCATTTTTCGTTTATATCATTATCATTATTACCATTCCCATTATTACTATTATAATGAAAACAAAAAAAAAATCCACATACAAAATGGCCTTTCAGAGTCGCTAGATCCCTTCATCAACATCAGCTGCGAGAAGGAGATATTCTCTGAAGAAGGATTCGATCTGGAGTGGCTCGCTGAAGTGGACGCGTTTCCCCCGATGCCGAAGATAGTTTACCGTGACTGGACAGGAAAGGAAGTCGGGCAGACAGACAGGGTTAGCTTTTCATCTCCTGGTTGCATTCTTGATACACGCACAAGCACAGGCATGGGCAAGCGCGTGAGCAGGCCAACATGTAGATACAAATACATGCATTCCCATCCTTCAATTATTGAATAATAATGATATTAAGATACAGGTAACATAACACAATTTAAAAGCATTCGTTATCGTCTTTCCGTAACATCTACTTAAGAGGAAATATTTCATAACAGCAACAATAACATCAACCAAAGAAATAACAAAGAAATAACTTCATTTTGTACAGGTCACGACAGGTCAAAACTGGACTAAGGCCAAGTCGTGGCTCAGGATCAAAAACGCCTCCGTAGCGGACTTCGGCCTCTACACAATGGAGGCTTCTTTCGAACGTGAAACTGAGACAAATAACGAGTCTGTGTTTATCTATGTGCGAAGTGAGTATTGGCAGTATCAGCTTTATTATCATCATCATAACGGATTCGTCACTGTGTATTCTCTACCCGGAGTTACGTCTCTGATATTTATTATTCATCAATTCATTGCTTTGACTTTACGTTACTCTTTTTTTTCAGTTGAAGCCCCAAGTGATATTTGAACTGATAAAATACATCTGAGAATATTCTATATCAAGGGGAGCCGATTAAATATCAGAGGAGAATGTGGAAAATTGAAAAATAGTAAAAAATATATATATATATATATATATATATATATATATATATATATATATATATATATATATATATGGATGTTGTAACAATCCTTTCATAGACATGACATTTTAAAATTGATATTTTTCTTCCAAAATTTCACAGGTAAACCTTATGTCTCACTGCTTGGCATACCACCAAGTGTAGATGCTCAAGAGGTGGTGAATGCCTCGTGCATACTGAAAGGCTATCCATTACCGGAAGCAGAGTGGACCTTCCAGGCATGTCCCACTGGGCCTCAAAACTGCTCAGCTTCTTTTGAAAAATTGACCGTAAGTACTTGCCAAGGCTGTTGACCGCACCATGGAAGCAGATAGAAAAAAAAAAAAAAATGCTGCCTGCTCATTTATGGGAAGCTTCAGTGTGGATCCAGAGGAATAAAGCCGCTATTGGGATGGTCTAAGTTCTTCCTTAATTAACCACTAAATGCTGGAGTTTGTTTACGTTGGGTCGACCGATATTTTGTGTGGAGAAGTGACCGCTGACCCTTTTCGTTCCTGCAACTTTTTCACATATTCAATGTTGCACAAACCCTTGGCAATGACAGCGAAAAGTTTTTTTCTTTATATATGCTCTTTCTAAGCAGAATAATCTTTAGATCTTCACTGAGCTAAATAATGACCCTTTTGTCTTGTAGAATATCTAAAAAAAGAAAAAAATATATCCCAAATTTCCAGATACCCGATTCAGAAGTATCGATTGCTGACCCAGGGAATGTCAGGGTGGAAACTGCCTCCGTTTCGCTCACGTCTTCTGGGTATCTCAGGTGCAGAGCCAGCAATGCCTTTGGGAATGACTCTGCAATGCATGCCATTAGTATCTCAGGTCTGGTGGTATGGGTTACAATGATCATCATCATGATCATTGTTATGACTATTGCTGTCGTTATTATCATTGTCTGTTCTATATTCTTATTTTTCTGCATCTTAGCATCTTGATACCTTTATGATTTAATATCTGTCTTTGTCATCATTATTGATAATGCCATTATTATCAACAAATATAAGCACACCATCATCTAAAACCTTAAATCATAATAATGAACACACCTTCAATCTATCTCATTCTTAAATCCAGATATTGGTGGGAATTTCGTCTTTAGACACATAAGCCAAAATAAATCTACGGAGATCACTCGCCACAGTCCAGATTTGGAGGTCGTTGAACATGACGACTTCTACCTGCTGTGCGGAGTTGCCAAGTTTTCTTTTGAGAGAGTCCGGCTTGCGGGCCCAGGTCAGTCAGCTGTGTTGAGATTCACTTAAGTCTACAACAGTATTTTAGCAGAGCGAAGAGTGACTCTCTTTTTTTTCTTCCTCTTATATATATGTATATGTATGTATGCAAGAGTGTATATATATATGTATATATATATATATATATGTATGTATGTATGTTTATATATATGTTTGTATGTATATGTATAGATATATATATACATATATACATATGTATATATATATGTATATATACATATATACATATGTATATATATGTATATATACATATATACATACATATGTGTCTACATATATATATATGTATATATATAACATAAATATGTATATATATGTTTTGTATATTCATATATATATATGCATAGATAGATAGCTGCGTGCGTGTGTGTGTGCGCGCGTCTGTGTGTATATGTGTGTGTGTGTGCGCGCGCGCGCGTGCACATGTTTGTGTATATATATTCATACAAATATATGAAATGAATAATCTTGTATTCTGTCCTCGGTACTTCCCCTCAGGACTGGAGGCGAAGGAGCAGAGCTCGCAGTACACCCGCGCCCAATACCTCAAGTCAGACAAAGCCTCGCTGGCCCACGAAGGAAGGTATCGGTGCACAGCCCAGCCTCATGGCGGAGACGATCTCGAAGTCCGAGAAGTTAGGATCAAAGTTCACAGTAAGTTTGGATCTGATGATGAAGTCTTTTTTTCTTCTATAATGACTAATTTCAATGTGTTGTTTGTTCTCTTTTTTTTTGTTTTTTTTTTGTAATTATTCTACTTTCTTTATTATTTTTTTTTTCTCAACAGGAGAGGAGATGGTAGCCTTTACAGA
>BOPN01003895.1:135000-143073 GCA_017312705.2 Penaeus japonicus | reverse complement strand
TTCCTATACCACTCATTTCTCCGCCTCTTCCTCTTCTCCTCCTCCTCGTCTTCCCCCTTCTTCCTATACCACTCATTTCTCCGCCTCTTCCTCTTCTCCTCCTCCTCGTCTTCCCCCTTCTTCCTATACCACTCATTTCTCCGCCTCTTCCTCTTCTCCTCCTCCTCGTCTTCCCCCTTCTTCCTATACCACTCATTTCTCCGCCTCTTCCTCTTCTCCTCCTCCTCGTCTTCCCCCTTCTTCCTATACCACTCATTTCTCCGCCTCTTCCTCTTCTCCTCCTCCTCGTCTTCCCCCTTCTTCCTATACCACTCATTTCTCCGCCTCTTCCTCTTCTCCTCCTCCTCGTCTTCCCCCTTCTTCCTATACCACTCATTTCTCCGCCTCTTCCTCTTCTCCTCCTCCTCGTCTTCCCCCTTCTTCCTATACCACTCATTTCTCCGCCTCTTCCTCTTCTCCTCCTCCTCGTCTTCCCCCTTCTTCCTATACCACTCATTTCTCCGCCTCTTCCTCTTCTCCTCCTCCTCGTCTTCCCCCTTCTTCCTATACCACTCATTTCTCCGCCTCTTCCTCTTCTCCTCCTCCTCGTCTTCCCCCTTCTTCCTATACCACTCATTTCTCCGCCTCTTCCTCTTCTCCTCCTCCTTGTCTTCCCCCTTCTTCCTATACCGCTCATTTCTCCTTCCTAATTTAGTTATCATCTCCTATTATCCTCCTTCCTTCGCCTTTTCCCTCTCCCTTTCCCTCTCCCTTCCTCTCTTTCTCCCTCCCTCCCTCCCTCTCTCCCTCCCTCCCTCTCTCCCTCTCTCCCTCCCTCACCAGAACTCCACCGCAGAACTGTCCTACTTCTGGAAGGTCTTGTTCATCGTCCTCAACCTCGTCATAGTCGTCGACGCCATAATAGTCATCGTCGAGGATGAGAAGGGCAACCATCCAAGGTCATTCATCAACGGTAGCTTCCTTACCTCCTACTATACGGTTGATGGTTCTTGTGTGGTTCTCGCAGACTGGTAGAGGGAGGAAGAGGGAGAGTGAGAGAGCCTCGTATTGGTTCTTTGTTTATATTTAGGATTCGGTGATGATAATAACAAAAGGTTCGAGTCTGGTATTGGTTCCTTGTTTGTATTTAGGATTCGGTGATGATAATAACAAAAGGTTCGAGTCTGGTACTTGTTCTTTGTTTATATTTAGGATTCGGTGATGATAATAACAAAACGTTCGAAATGGTACCTGTTTTCGTGTGGTTCAAGAAGAATGGAATAGGGAAGGGAAATAACCTGGAGAAATAACCTGATTTTTAAGGTTATTCTCTGATGTAGAATTGTGAATTTTCGAGAATGATAATAACAAGAGTTGATTTTAGGTAGAATTGGGGTCCTATTTTCATGTGGTTTTCATGCGGAATGGCAGAGAGAAAGTGAATACATTTTGGTTATGGTTAAATCATAATTATGCTTATAAAGATAGTAACAGTGATGATAAGGATGATAATGATGATGATGAATAATGATAGTGATTATGATAATAACAATAATAATAAAAACAAATTTAAGCTGGAAAATATGTTTCTTTTTCATGAGGTGTCCATGGAGAGAGAGAATGAGAAAATTGTTTATTTGATAATGATCATTGAACCATAAAAGAAAATTATTCTTTCTAATCAAAGTGTGTATTACGGACCTAAATAATGATGATAATGCTGGAAGATGACGAAAGAGAATGTTGTTGACAGCTTTTAGAAAATGAAATAAATATCTAAAACAGAGAGAGAGAGAGAGAGAGAGAGACTGAGATAGAGAAAGAAAGAAAGAGAGAGCAAGAGAGAGAGAGAAAGAAATAGAGAGAGAGAGAGAGAGAGAAAGAGAGAGAGAGAGAGAGAAAGACAGAGAGAGACAGAGAAAGAGAAAGAGAAAATGAGAGAGAGAGAGAGTAGAGGCTGTAATCTACAACTTAAATAACGATTATTCACATCTAAAGAAATAGTAACTTACACACTGTATAGTTCGTTGCAGGAGGAGAAGGGTGAAGTTGCTGAGGGTGAAATTACAACCAGATTCATGCCATATCAACACAGTCTGTATGGATTGTGTGACTCAAAAATAGTCATGCTTATTTTATGGTAGTTTAAGAGAGAAAAATGTCAGATTTTAATGAAGGCAAATGTGAACACGTTTTAAAACCCCTATACTATTAAGATTATTAATTTTGATCTGATTACAAGTAGGGAGTGACAAAAGTGTGAATATGAATAATTCATTTCTTAAAGTAAAATGTGGCATTACCGTTTTTAGTACACTTTTAGAGTCAAACAATTCTAAAGAAATTATCAATTACAAATTTTCCCAAGCTTAATAATTCACACATTATAAAGCTATCACTCGGATAATGAGAACTTAATCAGTTGTCTCGAAGAATTTCACTTGAACCTTTCTAGATTTCATTTACCAATTCTGTTAATTAATCGCATTCCTCTTCCTGATGATTCCTATTCCATCATAAACACCCTCTAAGAAAAAAAAAAAAATAATAATAATAATAAAAATAATTATAATAATAAAAAAAAAAAAAATACTTATAAAAGTCCATACTTAGAATAAATACAAGCATGTTCCAGAAAGGCTTCGATGCTGACAAAGGAAGCTGTTTCGAAACACTGGTTCACTGGAATGCACGAGCCTTCGCTTCCAAACGGTATGATGTATTTTGTTTTCTTTTCATAGAGGAAGAGAAAGAGATAAAGCCTTTATATCTCTTTTGTTTTTGGAGATGGGAAAGGGGGAGGTGGTTTAGTGAAGTGATTTTAGGTAGATGGCACGAGTTTGCGAAGGGTGGTTGTGTAGGAAAAAAGGTTTAAACGAGAAGGAATAATTTTCACAACATGAGAGTTTTTGTTTTTGTTTTTGTCGTGTTTCTGATTACTCCGTCTTCAGAATAACATTAAATCGAAATGTGACTATAACATCTTTTGTGTTGTGAAAATTATTCCGTCTCATTTATACTTTTTTCCCTCCATTTGTCGGGTGGTTGTGTCATAGACTCTGCAGGTCGAATATTTGTCCTTTTGTCCTAACTTATTGATTATCATTTATTTTATTCTTTTCGGTTAACAATTTGAAGGTAAATTTCTATACTTAACTCTTTGAAACAAGAAAGGAAAGCTACCTATATGCTTGATTGTTTTAAATGCTTGTTTATCTCCTGTGAATTATGAAAACTTTCATGTAAAATTCTTTCAAAAGTTTGTTTTGAGTTTGACTTATTTATGGTGATAATCAAACGATTCATTTTACAATAAAAATAAATTTAGGAAGAAAAATATAATGTACAATCATCATATTCCTCAACATTTAAAACATAAATCTATTAACCGACATTAAAAACAAAATTCATTCATATTCAGAACAAAACCATATACATTGATATAAAGAAACAAAAACAAACAAACTCACCCCCATCAAAACCCAAACCAAAACCACAAAAAAATCAATACCTAAAACGAAATTATATCCATAAATACTTAAAACAAACAACTTTATCTTCTCATAGCGAGCTCTGGGTGGAGAACTGAAGGAGTCTAAGGTTAGGTGAGCTACAATAAGCAAGTTGCCATTTAAGATTTGTCTCACCCATTCGTACTGTGATAATTGGCCTGTTTTAGGGGGGGGGGGGATTTTTTTCTTTTTAAAGTTTGTGAGTGGTAGAGGAGATATGTTGCTTTGAATGTGTGTTTCTTTTTCTGTCTCTCTGTCTGTCTCTCTTTCTCTTTCTCGCTCTCTCTCTCTACCTCTCTCTATCTCTATCTATCTATCTACACACACACACCCTCACACACACACATACACACACACACACACACAGATATATATACATATATATATACATATAAGTATATATATATATATACACACATACATATATATATATACATATATGTATATATATATATATATATATATATATATATATATATATATATCACTAAACCACTTTCCTAACCTAATATCGTAAGCCATGCAAAACCGAGACAACACCATCTCACCGCTAAGTAACTCCGGCGGAAGCACCACGTAATTTCTCCGGAACGCGTTGGTCACACTTGAGTACCTCCGCCTTGACCTTTTCTCCCTTGACCTCGTTCAGCGTAGATACGAGGTCACCTCCTGGACGTTCCTCCACGGACGCCGGCAGATTTGATGGAATATTCATGTGGGTATTTAAAGTAATATTATATGTGACATTAGCAGTGTTTTTGAGGGTAATATTCGACTCCAGTCCTGCACCGCCGCCATTTTTGGAGTATTCTACCTCAGGGACTTCGTCTAGATCCTGCAGAAGGGAAGGAGTGGCTGCACTTGCTCCTCCAGAGGCTGAAGAAGGGATGACGACGAGGAGGAGGAAGGATAAGAGGAAGAAAGGATTCCTCACTGGACACAAGGACGAGCGCGAAGGCCGGTCCCTCATGGCGGCGATGAAGTGAATTCGGGTTTCGTTCGCTTGAAAGAAGGAAAAAAAGGAGGGAAACAGTGTGAGTTAATCGTCAACATTGATTACTTAATGAGGCTGTATTGGTTAACGTGAATTTTTTTTTTTTATTATATATGTCAACGTGAACTTATGATAAAGTATTTTGAGAACTTCAAAGGAATGTTATGAAGTTTTATCAAAATGAAATGGATTGTGAAATTGTAATTACCAACACCAAGGACATATTATGAAATCGTATTACAACTGGATAAAGCATTTATTTATTGAAAAAAGAAAAGAAAAAAAGAGTTGTTATCATAGAAATAAAAACACCAGGGGAAATAGATGGTGAGATTCCTTATGCCTTAAAGGAAAAGAACGATTATTTTTTGACGGGTGAAATGCTCGTGCTAGTAAAATAACCCAAAATAAGATAACAAAAACTGGTATTACGTTTCATCTGCCTTTTCTGTCATTCATATATCCCAAGCTGTATTTATCATGAAACTAATAAAAGTAATGTACATGGGAACACGATTATTTTATCTACTTATATACGTATGGTATTGCGCGAGAATAGGTAATCCATTTACAGACGTGTAGAATTTCCCGTAATAAGGATGTATTAAACGAGTATATTCATTTATTCTCAGTATCATAAAACAGTATTTTTTATTGATATAGCAATATCTGCATTCTTTAGTTCCATCTTTTTTTTTTTTTTTTTTTTTTTTTTTTTTACATGTACTAGCATTTCTCTCTCTGATATTGTTTACTGTTTTCTCTCTCAATCATTAGTCCTTAATTTGTTTTCATCTATTCATTAATTTACTTTTATATCTGCTTGAATCTGTTTGTTTATTTACTTACAGCTTTTTTTTATTCTTGTCTCTGTCTTTCTGTCCATTTATATATGTACAACGCATTAAGATAAAGATATGTAATATTGAATCATAACAGCTGTGTAATTATGATAGAATTACATTTCTGCTTTTTCCCATCTGTAAATATATTGTAAATCATATTTTTCGGATGTAGGTTAGAAATTTTCCTTTGATGATACAAGCCAGAGGAAAATAACCAAAAGTTCAAAATAAACTTCCTTTGGAGATTTAAGTAAATAATAAAGAAATATCTTCATATATGCAACGAACGCATTTATGTGTGTGTGTGTGTATATATATATATATATATATATATATATATATATATATATATATATATATATATATATATGTATATCTCTCTCTCTCTCTCTCTCTCTCTCTCTCTCTCTCTCTCTCTCTCTATATATATATATATATATATATATATATATATATATATATATATATATATATATATATATATAGTACCTCCGCCTTGACCTTTTCTCCCTTGACCTCGTTCAGCGTAGATACGAGGTCACCTCCTGGACGCTCCTCCACGGACGCCGGCGGAATCGATGGAATATTCATGTGAGTATTTAAAGTAGTATTATATGTGACATTAAGAGCGTTATTGAGGGTAATATTCGACTCCAGTCTTGCACCGCCGCCATTTTTGGAGTATTCTACCTCAGGGACTTTGTTTAGATCCTGCAGAAGGGAAGGAGTGGCTGCACTTGCTCCTCCAGAGGCTGAAGAAGGGGTGACGACGAGGAGGAAGAGGAAGGATAAGAAGAAGAGAGGACTCCTCACTGGACACAAGGACGAGCGCGAAGGCCGGTTGCTCATGCCGGCGATGAAGTGAATTCGGATTTCGGTCGCTTGAAAGAAGGAAAAAATGGAGGGAAACAGTGTGAGGTAATCGTCAACATAGATTTTTTTTTTTTCATATGAGGCTGTATTGGTTAACGTGAAATATTTTTTTTTATTATATATGTCAACGTGTACTTATGAGAAAGTATTTTGAGAACTTCAAAGAAATGTTATGAAGTTTTATCAAAATTAAATGGATTGTGAAATTGTGATTATCAACACCATGGGCATATTACGAAATCGTATTAGAACTGGATAAGATATTTATTTAGCGAAAAAAAAGAGTTGTTATCATAGAAATAAAAATATTCCTTATGCCTTAAAGGAAAAGAACGATTAATTTTTGACGGGTGAAATGCTCGTGTTAGTAAAATAACCCAAAATAGGAAGAAAAAAAACTGGTATTATGTTTCATCTGCCTTTTTTGTCGTTCATATATCCCAACCTGCATTTATCATGAAACTAATAAAAGTAATGTACATGGGAACACGATTATTTTATCTACTTATATAAGTATGATATTGCGCGAGAATAGGTAATCCATTTACAGACGTGTAGAATTTCCCGTAATAAGGATGTATTAAACGAGTATATTCATTTATTCTCAGTATCATAAAATAGTATTTTTATTGATATAGCAATATCTGCATTCTTTAGTTCATTTTTTTTTTTTTTTACATGTACTAGAATTTCTCTCTGTTTTCTCTCTCTATCATTAGTACTTAATTTGTTTTCATCTATTCATTAATTTACTTTTATATCTGCTTGAATATATTTGTTAATTTACTTAAAGCTTTTTCTATTCTTATCTCTGTCTTCATGTCCATTTATTTATGTACAACGTATTAAAATAAAGAAATGGAATATTGAATCATGAACAGCTATGTAATTATGACAGAATTACATTTCTGCATTTTCCCATCTATAAACATATTGTAAATCATGTTTTTCGGATGTAGGTTAGAAATTTTCCTTTGATGATACAAGCCAGAGTAAAATAACCAAAAGTTCAAAATAAACTTTTTATGAAGAATTTAGTAAACAATAAAGAAATAACTTCATATATGTAACGAACGCATTTATGTGTGTGTGTGTGTGTATGTGTGTGTGTGTGTGTGTGTATATATATATATATATATATATATATATATATATATATATATATATATATATATACATATATAATCAGAAGGTTGTTTACATACATATATAAAGCTTACCTGCATGCATGGACTATGTGTATATATGGCCTATATATACATATGAATATATAAATGAATGACAGCCACGAAATATCAATTTCCCGCCTTACCTGTTATCCAAGCGATCGCTATGCGTGACCTCTCTTACCCAAGTCTGACCTAGTATGGCACAAAAGATCAATATTTTCCTCCTCGTAATATGTTATCTGCCTGTTATTGTGAACTAGTTTTTACTATATATTTTACGACGTTCAATTGAATAAGAGAAAGGTTAGCAAAAAACAATATATATATAGGTTATAAGTAAATAACTACATCAGACTATATTTGCTTTTTGTTATTTTTTTTCAAATGGGAGAAAGAGTAAAAAACCGTTATACTCTTTCCCGCCTCATGTGACAACCGAAATTCGAAAAAAACGCTTCGGCCAAACTGTCTTCAGGAAAAAAATAGGAAAATATACAGGTGTTTCTGAAAGGGATTTATCGGTCCAATTGGCTTACAGGAAAATATGTTATTATTCTGATAATTAATTACGAATTCCAAAACGTATATACAAGCTATGAATTCGACTATTTCTATGTGAATTTATTTCCATAAATTGATTATACTGAGCAAATAACATTTCAATATATTGTAAAGATAAGTTGCATACCATAAATGGTTTC
>BOPN01003895.1:122500-127500 GCA_017312705.2 Penaeus japonicus | reverse complement strand
GTCACCTGGTGGTTGCCCTCCACCTCCACCGTGCCCATCTTCTGCTTGTCAACACTGGCTGGCTTGAAGTCATCTGCAAAGGGGCAAGCGAAATTAAAAGTGATACAGATCTAATTTTCTTTTAGGACTTTCCTTTGTGATGAACCATACTCCCCTTTCCATCCCTCCAAAAAGATTCAGTGGCTTATATTAAAATAAAACCCTTTCACTCCCCCAAGAGTAGCCCCTGCCAGAAAAAAAACAGACCATTAGAAAATCTCCAATTATGATTTTTTTCATTTTTTTTTCTCTCACATTCTTTTTTTGGGTTGTTACTGTACAATAGTCTATGTGGGACAGTAGCACCAAGTACAGCTCCCAGGTCTCCCATGCACCAGAGCTGATTCATAATGGAGAGTCCCACAATCTCTACTCACCCCCATCCCAAGCACATTGACCTACCTACTCCCTCCTCCCTCGCAGTTCTATTCTAAAATGGAAGAGAAGTGTGCAGACTACGAGTCATGTGGCTTTGACGCCCAAGCCAATGATACCCTCTCCTTAGGGGAGGGGGGTATCACTAGGTATGCACCACAAAATGCATTTTATTGTTGGGGATCATAATAAATAATATAAAAGACAAAAGGTGACCAGATGCTGAAAGCCACTAATTATCTGGAGTATTATCAGCTGAGAGAAGTAAAGTATGAGCTATATTTCTCTAGAAGACATCTCTATACCAAACATCATCACTTAAACATGTAAACACTTTTTTCTCAAATAAATTTTATTTTATGTAAATCATCATAAATCATGACTTGTATCGAGACGATTTTCAAATTTCTTAAAACAACTGGGCAGCAATTGGCTAATAAACTGCATACTGCCATCCTCTCATTCTAGAGCTCTTAAGATCTTTAAATATTTTCCCAATAGTTCCTCTTATGATTTTTTTAAAGTGATTTTAATCTTGCTTCCTTGTCATTTGCAATATACAAATGATTAATTGCAAGATTGGTTGTTTGGATGACTTTGTTCCACTTTACATAAATTTTCGTTATTGACAAATTTTCTGCCGACATGTAAAAATAAAGATAAAAAACAATAGTTGGGAGCCAAAAAATAATGCAAAAGATTTGATGAAAATAACAAGTGTGTTACAATACATTGCTTTATTTATCATGTAAAAAAAATAAACTCATAAGAATAGATGAAAAATGCAAAGGATCGAAATTCACCGGGAGTTGCACGACTTTGACTTTCCCCTTGATCCACTGCGGACAGGTGTCAACACGTACAAGGCAAACTCAAGATTAAAAGTACAGGGATGATGTTTTACCCCCTCGTCTTACAATCGGGATGAGCTGATCACTTTTTTATAAGTCATTGCAGATGGGGATAGATTTGCTTGCCCAGTCAACTAGGGGGACATTTCAGAACAAGGCAGGTTCATGCAATATATCATGACCTTTCCCAATTTTTTTCATTCACTCATTGTTAAACTAGAGCCTTGTGTTTGTCTTTTTTCTTTGTGTGTGTTCTATTGTATTGTGAGAATTATATGTGTCATATGACAGGCTCTATCAATGCTGCAGTTGACTAAAATTATAGTATAGGTTCCATATCAGCTCATTATTTTCTTTATACTCAGTGATAAAAATATTGCTATCTTATGGGAGGACAAAATGCAACTACATTTTTTAGTATGTACTGTCGTAAACAATTACAAAAAAAATAACCTCTTCATAGGTAAGGAAGAGGAAGGAAACTTGTGCTTATGACTGTGAGTGTCACATCGTAGACACTGGGCATGGTTTGAGTCACTGCTGGTACTTTAAAGCAAGAGGTCGACATCTTGCTGTGTGTCATTGCTCCCTAAAGGTGGCACTTGCTAGAGACCGTGTATGGGTGCCATTCAAGGCTCTCTCTCCTGCTGGTGCTGGGAGAAAGTGGTGCCTTCTAGGTTTTAGATTTTAGGTTAAACCCATTTTGCTTAATGTTATGCCAATTATAGTAATTATGATTGCAATTGTCATCATCACTTATTGAATAAAGTTATTACTCAAAGTATAATAAACAAACACAGTAAACCCAGCTCCCCCAACGGCAAATATGGCATGGCAACCATTGTCATCCATGTCACAACACAAGCCATCAGGGCAAATACCCATGTGTCACGCATGTCACGACACCCATGGGTTAACAAAACCCTATAAATTGAGTGCTTATATTCATAGCCATGATACACCACAGCACGACCTGAGAGCGTGTTCCACCGTCATGGCATACATAGGTGCCATCAAGCTCACTCTCGCCAATGCACGTATAGATTCCATCCGTCATCACTGGATTAATGGCAATAGTCCAGAATAGGACCACATCAAGCGACGCTACAGACTACTTTGCGCTCCGTCAAAGGCCAACAAACCACGAACTACAAGACAAGAGCTTGGATTGAAAACCTTTTTAATTATAAATTTCCAAGGAAGTCTATAAGTTCCATCTTGTCAAATTATATAAGGCAGATATAATTTAGCGTGAAGAAGCGTGGCTTTACTACAAGCATAGTTCAGCGGAGTTTGATGAGCAGCTGTGGCTTTATCTTACTATGCGCAGATTTTTGAAACTTACGAGTGGTGATTTAGGCAATCTTAATGGCCATCAATTAAGTTTCTCTCTCTGTTTTAAATAGTCTAGTTATGCTCATTGACTCTAAACTTACATTTATCTTATCCAAAGGGCATTGTTGAGAGTACTAATGTAACACATACGGGGTATAGAGAAACCACCCACGTCTCCCCTGGACTTGGACCATTCAGCGCAGCCTCGGCACCTTAGCGGTAGGCATGACTCCACCACCCGTTACTATCAAGCGAGGAACCATTCCGAGCTCTATCTTGCAAGAGTTCTGCTGGCCTTTGCTAGAGCGCGACTTGTGGAGGTCATGGTGGTCGCTTGACAGTTCACGGAAAGTTACGTGTGACATTGGACAGACAAAGAGTCCCAAAGACGGAAGATACTACACGCGTTTCCCAAACATTTATCGCACAACGCTTCGCCTCATTCAAACCAAAGGCCATTCCACGAGCGAGACGTAACACAAGAACGGTAACCCCAAAACCCCCTTAATACCAAAACCTCCAATAACAAGACGATAAACCTTCATACTTACACCTCAAGGTATGGAAAGCTCCTTCCTTATAATTCTTGCTAAAGGTTTCTCCCAGTTTCAAATCCTTCACTTCGCCATCTAAGCCGAGTCTGTCCGCCATGGTAAGACGCGAAAGATCTTTTTTCTTATTTTCTCTTCTTTCTCTCTCTCTCCTTCTTTCTTTTCGGTTCTTGGCGAGAGGTTTTTCACTTATGTATATATATGAGAGAGAGAGAAATGAGAGAGAGGGAAGGAGAGAGGGAAATAAAAGAGAGAAAGAGAGAAATAGAGAAAGGGTAAAATAAAAAAGGGACAAAAAACTCTTCTTATAATGAAAAGTTCCTCTCGTATGTGTGTGAACAAGAGGTTAATAAAAAGGGAAAAGAAAGGAAAAAGGAAAAAAATAAGAGGTCTCCAAACGAGGTTAAGTAAGAAAAGAAAATAGGAAAAAAAAAAAAAAACGAAACCGAATATATATACGTAACAAACACAAGAGAAAAGAGCTCGTGTCACAAAAAAAGTCTCTCTCTCTCTCCACAGACACAAACAGACACAAGACACAGACAGACACAAGACACAAGACACAAGACACTCGGGTCCCCAAGACAGACTTTTTTCCCCCCTTATTTCCACTCTTGGAGGCCTAAATCACATCACATTTCGTCTCGGCGCCGCACTCATCACGTGTTCTTCCTCAGGTCATCTTAGGCCATGGCGACATCGCGGCGAAATTTCCCTCCGCTGGGGAAAAGGGAGGAAGGAAACGGGCGCGAGAGAGAGAGAAAGAGATTTTTCCTTCCTCAGAAACAGCTGGTTTTTCAAGGCGAGAAAGTGTGGTCTCGGGAGGGAGGGATGGGGAGGGGGGAGGGGGAGGGGAGGGAGGGATGGGGTGGGAGTAGGGGGTGGGGAGGGGTGGTCTCTGAGGAGGGGGGGAGGGAGGGGGATTTTTGGATTTGTTCTGGTTTGGTTAGGTGGGTTTTTTTTTTCTTTAAAGGGTTGGGGGATTTTGGAATTGATGGGTGGTTGGATTGGAATTGAAGGAGGGGGGGGGGGGAGAGATTCGGGTGAGGATAACGGCTCGAGCACGTGGCGCGGAATTTGAATTTTGGGAAAGGGAAACCATTGTATATATATTTTTTTTAGACTATAATTATGGAACATTACTATATTTTTTTTATTGTTTTCATGATGATGATGACAACAACAACATCAAGAATGTTGAAGACGAATATAATGATAATTATGATAATGATGATGATTTTGATAATTATGATAATGATTTTGACAATTATTATGATGATGATCTTGAGAATTATTATGATGATGATCTTGAGAATTATGATAATGATTTTGACAATTATTATGATGATGATCTTGAGAATTATTATGATGATGATCTTGAGAAATATGATAATGATGATAATGATGATAATGATGATTATGATATTTATAACGAGAGTTAAATCTATTAAAATATATAACGTCCTTTAAATTAATTTCACGATTATCTTTTCTTTTTAATACAATAAATTCTCACTTCCATATACAGTACCTTCTTAGAAATTACAAATAACAAACATAGATAGTCATAATCAGAAATATTATTACGTTTTCATTTATCTGTTCTTCGAAAAAATATCAACGTTCGTCAGTCAAAGGATTAAATAAGGTCAAAGATAGATAGATAGATAGAAAGAGAGAGAGGGAGAGAGAGAGAGAGAGAGAGAGAGAGATAGGAAGAAGTAAATAGATAGATAGATATAGATAGATAGATAGATAGAGAGAGAGAGAGAGAGAGAGAGAGAGAGAGAGAGAGAGAGAAGAAGAAGTAAATAGATAGATAGATATAGATAGATAGATAGATAGAGAG
>BOPN01003895.1:102500-117500 GCA_017312705.2 Penaeus japonicus | reverse complement strand
GGATCAAACTGATGGACTTTATATGGTTCCATGAGGTCTTTCAGCTCGGCAAACTCTGTCCAGGAAACAAGATGTGGTTACAGGGGAATATCAAAGGTTAATCTTAGATTAGCAAATTGGATTATTGATGTTATATACATCACCTGTCAATATCATTCATCAATGCTAGCTTGATATGAGAGAGAACTGGCAATGAAAATTGACAGATGAAGAATAACCACAAAATAGCTGAAAAGGAAGGGAAATGAGGAAAACAAACAAACAAAGAAAAGAAGAAGAGGAGAAGGAGATGAAAACAAAGACATAAAAGAAGGAGAAAACAAAACAAAACAAGCACAGAGTGGTCAAAAAGCTAAATAAAAATTATTAGAACTCCAAACTCAACTCATTTTCATAAAATCCACTTTCCCAACAACAGACTTCCAAGAACCAAGGTCCTACTACCTAACCCACCTTCAAGAGGAGCATCTGTTGCAATATAAACATCCTGCAGTTCCTTAGCTTCCAGTAATGCTTTTAACTGCTTGGCTGCTTTTTTGAGGCTAGGGATTTCATTGCCTCTTGCATATATGAAGTCCCGTCTGCGCAGGTGGACTGACAGGTACGGGCCTCCAATTGCTGTTCCGCGTTTGGGCTGCGTGGAATGTAAAGTATCTTTGAATGCTGACTGCATACATTGTATGGATACATTTTAATAAGTGAAATAGATACAAACATTTCTCATTCTGCCATGCTATTTTTTATCATTATCAATTTTTATTATCATTATTATTATAGCTATTATTATTGTTGCTATCACTATCATTATAATCATCATAACATTTATTCTCTTTGTCATCACTATTGATATCATTAATAAAATCATTATTATCATTGTTATTATCATCATCATCCTTATCCTTATTAGTACTGGCATTATCCTAATTATTATTGCTATCATCATCATTATTACCATTATCTTGAGTACTCTCTCACCTTGAAGTCCCTCCAGTCATCGGTCACTTCTGTCTTATCACTGACGTCGTCGGAATGGAGGAATTCTGCCCGAAACTTGGCAGCTTCTAGACGCAAGTGCTCTGCAAACCGCATGCTCCTCCTCGCAGCCCAATACCTCTTCCCTCCGTATTCATCGTGCAAGACCGTCTCTGCCCTTGTTACAAGAATGGACCTGGAATATTGGAAAGGGAAGTTATGGCTTAAAGTCAAGCTCATTATTCCTAATAGCTGAAGTTTCATTATCGTTACTTATCTTCATGCAAATTTGCTGGAGAATAGCCTCTGTTATTTAGATATTCCTAATGAGATGTGCTATTTTCAATTGTGAGAAAGGGTGGAAGGTGAAAATGTATGAGAGGAAAACCATCCACAATTGCTAAGAAAGGAAATTAATTTATTTTTATAAACTTATTTCCTCAGCATAAGCCACATATATAAAAATATAATAAAAAAATATAAAGACATACCCACACATGTAAAAAATAGAATAAAAGAAAAGAAAAAGATCATTACCTTATCTCGTCCTTCTGCGTAATCAGTGGTATGAGTGTTGATGCTTCACCCTGAATGGACAGGCATGAAAAATTACCAACTCTGATGTTTGTTCCCCACGCTGTTCCTTGCCATGAACCATCGCTGTTTTGTCTGGAAGAGGCATAATATATTGTGAGTGAGTGAGAGAGAGAGAGAGAGAGAGAGAGAGAGAGAGAGAGAGAGAGAGAGAGAGAGAGAGAAAGAGAGAGAGAAAGCGAGAGAGAAAGATAGGGAGAAAGATAGGGAGAAAGAGAGGGAGAAAGAGAGGGAGAAAGAGAGGGAGAAAGAGAGAGAGAAAGAGAGGGGGAGAAAGAGAAGGGGGGGAGAGAAAGAGAAAGAGAGAAAGAGAGAGAGAAAGAGAGGGGGAGAAAGAGAAGGGGGGGAGAGAAAGAGAAAGAGAAAGAGAGAAAGAGAAGGGGGGAGAGAAAGAGAAAGAGAGAAAGTGAAAAGAAAAAAAAAGTAAAGAAGAGAAAAAAAACTAAAAGCTATATATAGAAGGACTGAATCTACAAACACAGACATACTAAATAAGAACTGACTAATAAAAGTATACAGAGAGGCAATTATAACCATATAGAACAATTCCATATATCACTTTTGGAGAACCTGTTTTGTTCTCTTTTCTGTTAGAAGAGGTTTTCCAACCACTTGTATAATAAAATCCATAAAAGAACTTAACTTGACCTACCCTAAAAAACTCCCTTATAGATTTACTTAAGCTGAACTATATATCTACGTGAACATGAAAAAATAAAAAAATAACATAAAAACCATAAAATATATAAATAACATATGAAAATATACACCAGTACCTGAAAGAATGTTGTTCGAGGCAAGGTCTTATGTCATATTTCACCACCCACTCCCCGTTCCATCCCTCTACATAGTGCTGGAGCATGTACGCCTCTTGGATCTTTGGTCCTTCAGCTAAGGAAAGATAATAACTTGTTTGAGACTTGTTGAGATTCCATGAGAGTAATTGTGGTTAAGGAGGCATATTGTGGTTTGTATACATATGCATGATAAAAATACACAGACACAGATACACAGATACACAGACACACAGACACAGAACACACACACAGAAACACAGAAACACACACACACATACATACATACACACACACACACACACACACACATCTTCATTTGCATGCATTCAGACATGTATATATGTGTAAAGTACCCTAACACTACTATCAATATATACAGTAATCCCAGCCAAATCATGATAAGTAGCTACAACTCTCTTCATGTATTTGCGCTTTTCAAAACAAAAAAAAGACACATTCGTTACCACCATCATTCTAAATCGGGACTGTTAAAAAAAAAAGAAGGAATAAGAAAAAAAAAAGAAACACCAGATCCATACCCTTAATATAATCCTCAAATTCAATCACGGGAGTCCATTTACTGAGGCTCTTTATGTCGAAGAAACTGCCCCATGGGTAATACTCTCCATGGCGCGCATTCTTCCAGTGGTATAGCCTACCCCAGGGAGGCAGCACCTGAGATAGATGTGAGCTTGTTTAGAATGTGTATTAAGAAGATATAATTAAAGAGGATGATTAAGTTATTAAATGCTTATTAAATTTATAAATCATTCCCAAAATATGGATATGTATTCATAAAAAGATATATGTCTATAAATATGTTGATTAATCTGTTAATGAGAAAATATGTATATGTGTGTTCTCATATGCTCATAAAAAATATTTACTCACAGAAAATTTATGCTCATACAGTAATATATCTACAGTAAAATTAAAGATATGTAATCATAAAAATATGAGTTTCTAAAAAAAACATGTATCATTCATAAAATACATATTCAAGCCTAAGGGAATCAAAAACGATCTTTCATTTTGAAAAAATCTGGACATCAAAAATGATTTAAAAAAATATTCACAAACTGAAAATATATCATAGGGATTATAACCTATTCTTAAAACAATTTCATACTGCCACAAACAACAAATACCCATCTATTCATCTCTATCCATATGTCCTTTAACAAATATCTAATCCACAAATGTGAAAAAAACAACATAATTTCACTCACCAAAACCCAGTTGTCTGCTTCACTCAGCCTGCGCGCTAAATTTGCAATGCGAACATAAACATCTCTCCTAAGATTAAATCCTTCTCCGGGATTCACATCATAGAGTAAGTACCTGCAAATATTTCATCCTTCTTAAGATACAGAACAGTAAATTATTATCTTATCATATCAAGAGGATTTGTCTTAAGTTATTTAATTCTGGTGATAATATTTTTTGCACTTGCTTTTATTTTCATATATTATATATAAGAGAGAGAGAGTGAGAATAACAGAGAGAGTGTGGGTGAGAGAGAGAGGAAGAGGAGAAGGCAGAGGAAGAGGGTGAGTGAGAAATGGAGAGAGAGAAATAGATAGAACTACAGAGAGAAAGAGAGAGAAAAATAAAGAGAGAGAGAAAAATAAAGAGAGAGAGAAAAAAAAAGAGAGAGAGAAAAAAAAAGAGAGATAGAGAGAGAGAGAGAGAGAGAGAGAGAGAGAGAGAGAGAGAGAGAGAGAGAGAGAGAGAGAGAGAGAGAGAGAGAGAGAGAGAGAGAGAGAGAGAGAGAGAGAGAGAGAGAGAGAGAGAGAGAGAGAGAGAGAGAGAGAGAGAGAGAGAGAGAATACAACATTTTCTTTTGTGCTTTAAAATAATTACTTAAAGCAAAGTGTTGTAAACCTTAATTCTCCATCAATCAGTGACAATAATGAAGAAATATCATCTGAAGGATGAAATAGAAAAAAAAACAAAAAAACACATAGTACATTACAAAAATCACATAAATAAAGACAGATATACATCCTGTACTTTAGTCTAGTATTGACAAAAAAGTAATGCAAAACTGTAATATATGTGTTTTACTCTTTATGTGAAACTCTGATTCTACTGATATGATGAATGATAATAGTGATAAACTTAAAAAAAAAAAAAATTACCAATTCTCTATTTTTATTACCTCTTTTTACTTAATTTCGTCTTTTCATATTACTCTAAGAAATTCACCTGCTATGCCTTTTATTTGGTACATATACTCAGAATAGTGTGAAGGATATTCTTATCTAATATCCATTTCCTGTAAGCCGATAATTTGCAGCTTAAGTAAAGAATGACATTACATAACACCAACAGGATAATGTAATGACAGTAGTAACAAAGTGAATTACTTCATAATTACTTAATGAGTCGTAATTATCCCTCCAGTATTCACTCTCCTCATCATTAACAGTCCTGCAATATGTTCAAACCTGAAACCAAATATAATAAAGAGAATATAATAATTTAATCTAAAAAATCCAATTTTTGCATATCATGACCCCTTTTCGAACCGGATAATGTGCAGACACGCCCTCATGTGCCCGGATTTCCGAACATGTTTTTCCCCTTTATCCGGATTCCATGACAAACCTTGAGATAATTTGAAGAAAACGTTTATAAATATGTCTTATTGAAACATACCTTTGACTTCTGCTATCTCCCTTTTCGCATGTTTCACTTTTGGAAGGAGTGAGAGAAAGGGAGAAGACGATAAAGATGGTATATAAGAGAAAAAGGCCAAAATGTCTCATGTTACGAGCCTTTTCCTCCGTCAGCTGATCGTCATGTCGGATTCTTTTTTTTTTCTTTATTATTTTAAGTGTTGTTTTTGTAGCTTCATATATATATTTTATTTCTATTTGTGAATAATTAAGAACGATATTTTAGTAACGATTAGTTTTATTGATTATTTGGATATATTTTTAAGTATATCATTGGGAGAGAGAGAGAAAAAAAGAAGATTTATAATAATATCCTTTAAAATAATGTATCAGAGTGTGTACCATTTTTCACACTCAATAACTTAATCGACTAATGAAAGAAATAATAACAATTACTAGAAATATATCGCAGTGCATGAGAACCCACCTCCTCCCCCCATCATGATCCTCTGCCCCCCTCCCCCACCACCCTCTCCCCTCTCCCCACTCCCTCACCCTCCTTCCCTCCCCTTCCTCCCTTCTCCTTCCTTTTCCTTTCCCCCACCTCCCTCTTTCTTTCCTCTTTACCCCCACCAACTATTTCTTTCCTCTTTACCCCCACCAACTATTTCTTTCCTCTTTACCCCCCTTCTTTCCATCCCCCTATCCCCCACCCCTCTCCTTCCTTTCCCCCTTTTTCCATTTTTTCCCCTCTACCCCCTCTTTCCACCCCTCCTCCCTTCCACCCACATTCCCCCCCCCCCACCCTTCCACCTTCTCCACCCACACCCATCCTCCTCTCCTACACCCTCCCACCCACCCTTCCACCCACACCATCTCCCCTTCCTCCCTTCCTCCCCCACCCTTCCACCCACCCCCACTCCCCACCCTCTCCTCCCCCCTTCCTCCCCCTCCCTTCCCCCTCCATCCTCCTCTCCACCCACCCTTCCACCCACACCCTCTCCCCTCCACCCACCCCCTCCCCTCCCACCCCCTCCCTCCACCCACACCATCTCCCCTTCCCCCTCCCCCTCCTCCCTTCCACCCACCCTCCACCCACACCCTCTCCCCCCCTCTCCTCCACCCTCTCCCCTCCACCCTCCCCCCTTCCCCGCGTCGTCTGCTTCAGTAACACGAAGTCCGTCTCGCAGGAACAACCAAGTCACAGCCACCCATTATTAACTACACTTTTTTCCCCCCCATAGACTCTCTTTTTTCCCTAATTCTCTGCTTTATCGTCTTGTCGTTCTCTCCCTCTTCTCCTCTTCCTGTTCTTCCTCTTTATCGGTGTCTTTTAACTGTATTTCTATTCGTAATTAGAAAGAAAACGACTTTGTGAAAACGACTTGGAGTTATTTCGAGTGACACATCGAATTAAATTACGATTTATTGATATTTAATTTTTTTCTCTTCCTCGTTTTTTCTTCTTCTTCTTCTCTCTCTCTTTATCTATATCTCTGTCTCCCTCTTTCTCTTTCTATCGAAAAATAAGATTATTAATTGTGTGAGAAATGGATCTGAAGAAATTAGCAGGTCAAGCAGGCCAGTTCCTCACCAGGGCTGTGCAGGTCAGTTATTTCGTGTTATTTTCGTGTTATTTTTGTGTTATGTCGTGTTAGTCTGTGTTATTTTTGTGTTCGTGTTATTTTTGTGTTATTTTGTGTTATGTCGTGTTATTTTTGTGTTGTTTTTGTGTTATTTTTGTTATGTGTTATTTTTGTGTTATTTTTGTTAATTTGTGTTATTTTTGTGTTACGTTGTGTTATGTTCTATGTTATTTTGTTATGTTATGTTTTGTTATGTTATGTTATGTTATGTTATGTTCTATGTTATTTTCTGTTATTGCCTGTTGTTCTGTGTTATTTTTTTATGATTGTGTGTGTCTGTAAGTGGCCTGTGTTATTTTTGTATTGAATTTTTTAAATGTTTGTGTGTTTGTAATTTCCTTGTTTATTCTGTTTGTTTTTTGTTGTCAGTCGTGTTATTGTTTTTATTTCATGTATGTCGTATATGTTGTGTATTTCGTTTTATGTTATTTAATGTTTTGTGTCATTGTATGTTGATTTATGTTATTTCGTGTTTGATTTTGTGATTGCGTTTGTAATTAGTTCCTCCAGTTTGTTTGTTGTGATTTTTGTTTTAAACGCATGTTTGTTTTGTTATGAATATTACTGTCATACTTATAGTCATTTTCAAAATAGGTCCTTTTTTTTCTTCTTGCGATTATATCATTTGCGTTCTGTCGAAATCCACTTTTCGTTTTTGAGTCTATGTTGCAAAGTTAAGAATCATTATTATAATTAATGTCTGCGTTATTACTGTGCGCTGTTACTGTGCGTTATTACTGTGCATTTTTACTGTGCGTTTTTACTGTGCGTTTTTACTGTTTTCTCTTTGACTTACACAAAAAGAGTGACTATGCACCTAAATAGCCACAGTGGTACAGTGCCTCAACTCGCCTTATTCCGGAAAGTCCCAACAAGACTCTGGCACCCGTGTTTCCGCAAGCTAGAGGTCTCGGATAGGTTCCTTATCAGACGAAGAATATCCGAGCGGGTGTTTACGAGCTCTCTCTTACCAACCCTTACGCTACAGGCATTTTCACCGAGTCGGGTTGACTTTGCACTGTATTTGTTGCTTTGTTGAATGTGCAAGCTATTAATTCTGATTTTAAGTCATCTTACCAAAGGCTAATCAGAATCGCTTTGATGAATTATCATATGTAGATTCATATATCGTGCCATATGTTGCCTGTCTCGGAAGGGTGTGAATATACACGATGAATGTTTGTTGTCTTTTC
Organism: Penaeus japonicus; assembly: GCA_017312705.2. Classification (NCBI taxonomy): domain Eukaryota; kingdom Metazoa; phylum Arthropoda; class Malacostraca; order Decapoda; family Penaeidae; genus Penaeus; species Penaeus japonicus. The sequence goes on along the minus strand of BOPN01003895.1, from coordinate 109,677 downwards.
TGGAGTACTGAATGTCTGCAAAACACAGGAAATTGCTAATTAGTATTAGGATTTTATAGTTATTTATGGGAGATTATATATTTTTCAATGGTTTTAGAATGATTAATATTATTATTTTTGTTATTATTATTATTGTTATTATTATAATTATTGCCATTATTACCATTATTATCATTATCATTATTATCATTATCATTATCATTATCATTATCATTATCATTATCATTATCATTATCATTATCATTATCATTATCATTATCATTATCATTATCATTATCATTATCATTATCATTATCATTATCATTATCATTATCATTATCATTATCATTATCATTATCATTATCATTATCATTATCATTATTATTATTGGCAGTAGTAGTAGTAGTAGTAGTAATAGTAGTAGTATAATTTTTTTCATTTGTGTGCATTTGGGAAAATTGTAGTTAGATGGTTACTGAAGAGAGACTTTCAAAAAAGCAACATCATCTTGAAATCATAGATGTAATTAATGGGCATAAATCAAATACTTTTTATATGATTGAAGCTGTCTGATGTTATCAATTGATATTATAATTAATATTGGTATTGCCAGTGATATCTTGGCTTGCAGGAAAATAGAGACTTTGATAAAGATTGATATTTATTAGGATGGAGTGTGAGTGGGCGGGGTCTGTTATTGCAACCAATCTGAAATGGGATTTTAGGAGAGTTTATATATATATGTATATATATATATATATATATATATATATATATATATATATATATATATATATATACAAAATAGCTGAAAAGGAAGGGAAATGAGGAAAACAAACAAACAAAGAAAAGAAGAAGAGGAGAAGGAGATGAAAACAAAGACATAAAAGAAGGAGAAAAAAACAAAAACAAGCACAGAGTGGTCAAAAAGCTAAATAAAAATGATTAGAACTCCAACTCAACTCATTTTCATAAAATATACTTCCCCAACAACAGATTTCCAAGAACCAAGGTCCTACTACCTAACTCACCTTCAAGAGGAGCATCTGTTGCAATATAAACATCCTGCAGTTCCTTAGCTTCCAGTAATGCTTTTAACTGCTTGGCTGCTTTTTTGAGGCTGGGGATTTCATTGCCTCTTGCGTATATGAAGTCCCGTCTGCGCAGGTGGACTGACAGGTACGGGCCTCCAATTGCTGTTCCGCGTTTGGGCTGCGGGGAATGTAAAGTATCTTTGAATGCTGAGTACATATATTGTATGGATACATTTTAATAAGTGAAACTGATACAAAAATTTCTCATTCAGCCATTCTATTTTTTTATCATTATCAATTTTTATTATCATTATTAGTATCATCATTATTATAGCTATTACTATTGTTGCTATCACTATAATTATAATCATCATAACTTTTGTTCTCATTGTCATCACTATTGATATCATTAGTAAAATCATTATTATCATAGTTATTATTATCATTATCCTCATCCTTATTATTACTAGCATTATCCTAATTATTATTGTTATCATCATCATTATTACCATTATCTTGGATACTCTCTCACCTTGAAGTCCCTCCAGTCATCAGTCACTTCTGTCTTATCACTGACGTCATCGGAACGGAGGAATTCCGCCCTAAACTTGGCAGCTTCGAGACGCAAATGTTCTGCAAACCGCATGCTCCTCCTCGCAGCCCAATACCTCTTCCCGCCGTATTCATCGTGCAAGACCGTCTCTGCCCTTGTTACAAGGATGGACCTGGAATATTGGAAAGGGAAGTTATGGCTTACAGTCAAGCTCATTATTCCTAATAGCTGAAGTTTCATTATCATTACTCATCTTCATGCAAAGTTGCTTGAGAATAGCCTCTCGGTCAATTAGATATTCCTAATCAGATGTGCTATTTTCAACTGTGAGAAAGGGTGGAAGGTGAGAATGCATGAAAGGAAAACAATCCAAAATTGCTAAGAAAGGAAACTAATTTTATTTTTATAAACTTATTTCCTCAGCATAAGTCACATATATACAAAATATAACAAAAAATATGAAAGACAAACCCACACATGTAAAAAATAGAATAAAAGAAAAGAAAAAGATCATTACCTTATCTCGTCCTTCTGCGTAATCAGTGGTACGAGTGTTGATGCTTCACCCTGAATGGACAGGCATGAAAAATTACCAACTCTGATGTTTGTTCCCCACGCTGTTCCTTGCCATGAACCATCGCTGTTCTGTCTGGAAGAGGCATAATATATTGTGAGTGAGAGAGTGAGTGAGAGAGAGAGAGAGAGAGAGAGAGAGAGAGAGAGAGAGAGAGAGAGAGAGAGAGAGAGAAAGTAAAAAGAAAAAGAAAAGTAAAGAGAAAAATTGAATAGAAGGATTGAATCTACAAACATAGACAAACTATATAAGAAGTGACTAATAAAAGTATACAGAAAGGCAATTATAAGCATAAAGAACAATTCCATATTTCACATTTGGAAAACCTGTTTTGTTCTCTTTTCAGTTAGAAGAGGCTTTCCAACCTCTTATATGATAAAATCCATAAAAGAACTTAACTTAACCTACCCTAAGAAATGCCATTATATATTTACTTAAGCCGAACTATATATTTACGTGAACATGAAAAAATAAAAAAATAACATAAAAACCATAAAATATATAAATAACATATAAAAATATACACCAGTACCTGAAAGAATGTTGTTCGAGACAAGGTCTTACGTCATATTTCACCACCCACTCCCCGTTCCATCCCTCTACGTAGTGCTGGAGCATGTACGCCTCTTGGATCTTTGGTCCTTCAGCTAAGGGAAGAAAATAAACTTGTTTGAGACTTGTTGAGATTCCATGCAAGTAATTGTGGTTAAGGAGGCATACTGTTATTTGTATACATATGCATGATAAAAATACACAGACAGATTGACTCAGACACAAACACAGACACACAGACACATAAACACAGACACACACACACATCTTCATTTGCATGCATTCAGACATGTATATATGTGTAAAGTACCCAAACACTTAAAAAAAAACAAAAAAACTCATTCATTACCACCATCATTCTACATCGACTGTGAAAAAAAAAAGGAATAAGAAAAATGAAACCAGAAAAACAAGCACCAGGTCCGTACCCTTAATATAATCCTCAAATTCAATCACGGGAGTCCATTTACTGAGGCTCTTTATGTCGAAGAAACTGCCCCATGGGTAATACTCTCCATGGCGCGCATTCTTCCAGTGGTATAGCCTACCCCAGGGAGGCAGCACCTGAGGTAGATGTGAGGTTGTTTAGAATGTGTATATAATTACTAAAAGTACAGGTCTATTCATAGAAAGAAAATGTTTTATGAAATGTCTTCATATAACCCACATCATCAATAAGCATATGTATATTAAGAAGATATGATTAAAAAGAATGATTAAGTTATTAAATGCTTATCAAATTTATAAATTATCCCTGAAATATGGATATGTATTCATAAAAAGATATATGATTATATATATGTTGATATCTGTTAATGAGAAAATATGTATATGTGTGTTCTAATATGCTCATAAAAATATTTACTCACAGAAAATTTATGCTCATACAGTAATATATCTACAGTAAAATTAAAGATATATAATAATAAAAATATGAGTTTATATATATATATATATATATATATATATATATATATATAAAAAACCATGTATCATTCCTAAAATACATATTCAAACCTAAGTGAATTAAAAATGATCTTTTATTTCTAAAAAATCTGGACATCTAAAATGATAAAAGAAAAAGAAAAAATCACAAACTGAAAATATATCATAGGAATTATAACCTATTCATTAAAAAAATTTCATACTCCTACAAACAACAAATACCCATCTATTCATATCTATCCATATGTTACATAAACAATATCTAATCCACAAATGTGAAAAAAATCCTAATTTCACTCACCAAAACCCAGTTGTCTGCTTCACTCAGCCTACGCGCTAAATTTGCAATGCGAACATAAACATCTCTCCTAAGGTTAAATCCTTCTCCGGGATTCACATCATAGAGTAAGTACCTGCAAATATTTCATCCTTCTTAAGATACAGAACAGTAGATTATTATCTTATCATATCAAGAGGATTTGTCTGAAGTTATTTAATTCTGGTGATACTATTTTTTGCACTTGCTTTTATTTTCATATTTTATATATAAGAGGTGAGAATGACAGAGAGTGAGGATGAGAGGGAGAGGAGAAGGCAGAGGAAGAGGGTGAGTGAGAAATGGAGAGAGAGAAATAGATAGAACTACAGAGAGAAAGAGAGAGAAAAACAAGAGAGAGAGAAAAAAAAGATATAGAGAGGAGAGAGAGAGAGAGAGAGAGAGAGAGAGAGAGAGAGAGAGAGAGAGAGAGAGAGAGAGAGAGAGAGAGAGAGAGAGAGAGAGAGAGAGAGAGAGAGAGAGAGAGAGAGAGAGAGAGAGAGAGAGAGAGAGAGAGAGAGAGAGAGAGAATGCAACATTTTCTTTTGTGCTTTAAAATAATTACTTAAAGCAAAGTGTTGTAAACTTTAATTCTTCATCAATCAGTGACAACAATGAAGAAATATCATCTGAAGGATGAAACAGAAAAAAAACAAAAAAACACATAGTACATTACAAAAATATCATAAATAAAGACAGAAATACATCCTGTACTTTAGCCTAGTATTGACAAAAAAGTATTGCAAAACTGTAATATATGTTTTACTTTTTATATGAAACTCTAATTCTACTGATATGATGAATGATAATAGTGATAAACTTAAAAAAAAAAAAAAAAAATTACCAATGCTCTATTTTTATTACCTATTTTTACTTAATTTCATCTTTTCATATTACTCTAAGAAATTCACCTGCTATGCCTTTTATTTGGTACATATACTCAGAATAGTGTGAAGGATATTCTTATCTAATATCCATTTCCTGTAAGCCGATAATTTGCAGTTTAAGTAAAGAATGACATTACATAACACTAACAGGATAATGTAATGACTGTAGTAACAAAGTTAATTACTTCATAATTACATAATGAGTCGTAATTATCCTTCCAGTATTCATTCTCCTCATCATTAACAGTCCTGCAATATGTTCTAACCTGAAACCAAATATAATAAAAAAAGAAAATAATTTCATCTAAAAAATCCGATTTTTGCACATCATGACCCCTTTTCGAACCGGATAATGTGCAGACACGCCCTCATGAGCCCGGATTTCCGAACATGTTTTTCCCCTTTATCCGGATTCCATGACAAACCTTGAGATAATTTGAAGAAAACGTTTATAAATATGTCTTATTGAAACATACCTTTGACTTCTGCTATCTCCCTTTTCGCATGTTTCACTTTTGGAAGGAGTGAGAGATAGGGAGAAGACGATAAAGATGGTATATAAGAGAAAAAGGCCAAAATGTCTCATGTTACGAGCCTTTTCCTCCGTCAGCTGATCGTCATGTCGGATTTTTTTTTTTTTATTATTATTTTAAGTATTGTTTTTTTAGCTTCTTATGTTATTTTATTTCTATTTGTGAATAATTAAAAACGATATTTTAGTAACGATTAGTTTTATTGGTTATTTGGATATTTATTAGGTATGTCATTGGAAGAGAGAGAGAGAAAAAAAAAATAATTATTATATCCTTTAAAATAATGTACCAGAGTGTGTACCATTTTTCACACTCAATAACTTAATCGACTTATGAAAGATATAATAATAATTACTAGAAATATATCGCAGTGCATGAGAACCCACCTCCCCTCCTCCCCCACCACCCTCTCCCTCCTTCCCTCCCCTTCCTCCCTTCTCCTTCCTTTTCCCTTTCCCCCACCTCCCTCTTTCTTTCCTCTTTACCCCCACCAACTATTTCTTTCCTCTTTACCCCCCTTCTTTCCATCCCCCTATCCCCCACCCCTCTCCTTCCTTTCCCCCTTTTTCCATTTTTTCCCCTCTACCCCCTCTTTCCACCCCTCCTCCCTTCCACCCACACTCCCCCACCCTCTCCCCTTCCACCCACACCCACCCTCCCTCCCACCCACACCCCTCCCACCTTCTCCTCCACCCACACCCCTCCCACCCATCCACCCACACCCTTCCACCCCCTCTCCCCCCACCCACCCTCTACCCACCGCCTGCCCTCTCCTCACCCTTACCCCACCCCACCCACTCTCCTCCACCCTTCCACCCACACCCTCCCCCCTTCCCCGCGTCGTCTGCTTCAGTAACACGAAGTCCGTCTCGCAGGAACAACCAAGTCACAGTCACCCATTATTAACTACACTTTTTCCCCCCCATAGACTCTCTTTTTTCCCTAATTCTCTGCTTTATCGTCTCGTCGTTCTCTCCCTCTTCTTCTCTTCCTGTTCTTCCTCTTTATCGGTGTATTTTTAACTGTATTTCTCTTCGTAATTAGAAAGAAAACGACTTTGGGAAAACGACTTGGAGTTATTTCGAGTGACACATCGAATTGAATTACGATTTATTGATATTTATTTATTTTTCTCTCTCTTGTCTTTCTCGCTTTTCTTTCTTCTTCTTCTCTCTATCTCTGTCTCCCTCTTTCTCTTTCTCTCGAAAATAAGTTTATTCATTGTGTGAGAAATGGATCTGAAGAAATTAGCAGGTCAAGCAGGCCAGTTCCTCACCAGGGCTGTGCAGGTCAGTTATTTCGTGTTATTTTTGTGTTAGTTCGTGTTATTTCGTGTTATTTTTGTGTTATTTTGTGTTATATTTGTGTGGTATTGTGTTGTTTTTGTGTTATTTCGTGTTATTTTGTGTTATTTTTGTGTTATTTTTTGTTATTTTGTGTTATTTTTGTGTTATGTGTTGTTTTTGTGTTATTTTGTGTTATTTTTGTGTTAGTTTGTGTTATTTTTGTTATTTTGTGTTGTTTTTGTGATCTTTTGTTATGTTGTGTTATTTTTATGTTATTTTTGTGTTATTTTTGTTATTTTTGTGATCTTTTGTTTTGTGTTGTGTTATGTTATGTTCTATGTTATTTTGTTTTGATTTTGTTATTTTCTGTTATTGCCTGTTGTTCTGTGTTATTTTTTTATGATTGTGTGTGTCTATAAGTAGCCTGTGTTATTTTTGTATTGATTTTTTTCACGTTTTGTGTGTTTGTGATTTCCTTGTTTGTTCTGTGTTTGTTTTTTGTTGTCAGTCGTGTTATT